>JAVJIF010011238.1:102500-149880 GCA_038442645.1 Agave tequilana | reverse complement strand
GCGACGGTAGATTGTAGAATAGAGCGCCAACTCACCGGTGCTTGAGAGAATGTAAAGACATACCCTGTTGAAGACCGGCGCTTGTCAAGGTCACCAGCATAGTCAGAATCAACATATCCGATACAATCCTGCTCCCCTGTGGAGTCCTTCTCAAATACCAGACCAACATCAATGGTACCTTTAATGACCGAAGAATCCACTTCACTGCCTCCCAATAACCTTGTCCGGATTATGAATATATATACTGACCATAGAGACAGCTTGTGACAGATCTGGTCTCGTACACACCATAGCATATATAAGACTACCGACTGCGCTAGCATATGGGACGTGAGTCATGTACTCACGTTCTTCAACATTCTTTGGAGACATCATAGCAGATAACTTGAAATGAGTAGTCAGTGGTGTACTTACAGACTTCGATCATCCTTACCGATGTTGAACCTCTGAAGTACCTATTGCAAATACCCCTTCTGTGTCAGCTCACCCTGCCAACCCTTTGGTCTCGTGTGATTTCCATGCCTAGCACCTTCCTTGCTTCACCAAGATCCTTCATCTCAAACTCAGAAGATAGATCCCTCTTCAGTGCATCAATTGCAGATCTAGACCTTGAAGCGAGAAGTATATCATCTACATACAGAAGTAGATAGATATACTCCCCTGTCGGTAGCTTGTTGTAGTACACACATGGGTCATAGTGGCTACGTGTGTACCTCTTTCCTCTGATGAAGCTGTCGAACCGCTTGTACCACTGTCTTGGAGACTGCTTTAGTCCATACAGCGACTTCTTCAGCTATATATCATATCTTCTTTCCTTTCCCTGCAGTCTTGAACCCTGTTGGCTGAGACATGTGGATCTCTTCATCTAGATCGCCATGGAGAAAGGCGATCTTTACATCGAGTTGATCAAGGTCCAACTCATACTGTGCCACCAAAGCCATAAGATACGAATTGACGAATGCTTTACAACTGGAGAAAATACCTCATTGTAGTCAATTCCTTCCCTTTGAGCATAGCCTTTTGCTACCAATCTGGCCTTATAGCGCACCATATCTTCTTGACGAGATCCTTACTTCTTTGCATACACCCACTTACAGCCTATCGCCTTCTTTCCTTTGGGCAAGCTAGTGAGTTCCCAAGTGTCGTTCTTGTAGAGAGACTTCATCTCTTCTTCCATAGCTTCTTTCCACATCTTCGACTCTGAACTGATTTCAGCTTCTCTGAAGGTAGACGGGATAGCCTCTTCAACGACCGGAAGTGCATACGCCACGACCATATCTGTAGTGAGCTAACCTGGTTTCCTTGTGTTTCTTCTTGGTCTTCCAACTGCTGTAGAGTCAGGAACATTACCCATGACCTGTTCTTGACCCTCTTCACCATCAGCATCTACCTCAACTGCTTGATCATTACCTTGTGTCCCTAGGTATGATCCTCACCGATGCTGAACTCTCTAGAGATAGTGGATTAGCATCATTCTCCACCTGCTGTGATACCTTTTTGGTATTGCTAGTCTCCACCTGCTGAGAGACCTTAGGCTTCATCATAAAAGCCTCATCAAATGTGACATCCCTGCTGAGAAGAAATTTCCTGTCCGTTGGATCCCAGATCTTGAACCCTTTGATTCCCTTCTTGAAACCGACGAATACGCCCTTCTTTGCTCTTGGGTCTAACTTATCATCCTTGACATGATAATAGGCTGGACAACCAACACCCTTAGCAAATCATAGTCAGCAGCTGTTTTTCCTGACCAAACCTCGAGAGGAGTTTCCCCCCTATCGCAGACGAAGGCAACCTGTTCACAAGATAGCATGCATATGCCAAAGCCTCAGCCCAGAAGTTCTTCGATAATCGGCATTGGATAACATACAACTGACCTTCTCTAGCAAAGTCCTGTTCATCTTTCTGCTACCCCGTTCTGTTGCGGTGTCTCCCTCACTGTGAAGTGTCTCTCTATGCCCTCATCAAGACATAGCTGAAGGAAAGGATCAGACTTGTATTCTCCTCCATTATCTGAACGGAGGACCTTGGTTTTTCTCCCCGTACTTCTCTCCAAGTTCTTCTTCCACTTCACAAACAATTCTAGGACTTCCCTTTGTGTCTTATGGTATATACCCAAAGCCTAGAATAATCATCATAAATGATACAAAGTACTGGTTACCTCCAATTGATGCAGTCTTGGTAGGTCCCCAAACGTCAGTGTGAACATAGTCTAGAATCCCCTCGGTGCAATGTGTTGCTGTGCCGAACTTCACCTTGGTCTTCTTCCCGATGATACAGTGTTCATAAAATTCCATCTTGCAGGTTCCAGCACCTTTCAATACCCCTTGTCTTGCAAGAGTTTGCAACGACTTTTCTCCTGCATGTCCCAGCCTCAAATGCCACAGCCAGGTTGAGTCTTCATCTGAACTAGTAGAAGCCGCCACTTGTCCTGTAACATACTACCATTCAAGTAGTAAAGATTGTTCCTGCAAACGGCCTTCAATACCACCATCGAGCCTTTGGTCATCTTAAAGACTTCTTCCTTTATTGACACCGCAAGGCCCAATGTCTCCAAGCTCCAACAGAGATAGGTTTCTCTTCAGTTGAGGTACATACCTCACTTCCTTCAGTTCTCTAATCATCCATCAAACATCTTGATTTGGATTGTACCTACACCCTCCATGATACATGGATGATCATCGCCCATAACGACTGAACACCCCTCCAGCTTTTCAAAGCTAGAAAACCATTCCCTATTCGGGCACACATGGTATGTAGCACCAGTATCCAATATCCACTCATTATCACCTGAGTAGCCACGATGGGAGTAGTGACAGAGAATGAGAAAACCGACGAGTCTGAGTCTGATCCACCTACCTGTGAGTTACTGCTCTAAGTACTGACCACCTTTGCAAGATTTACCTCAGTCTTAGACTCCTTCTTCTTCCCTTTGAACTTTGGAAAGTCAACTTTCCCGTGCCCTAATTCTTTATAGAAGGCACACTGATTCTTCTTCAGATCCCGATAACCTGGCTTGGACTTTGATCTCCCTCTATCATCTTTGCCCTTCCTATATGAACCCCTGCCTCTTATTGCTAGCGCCTCTGCTGATGAGCTTGCCTGAGAAGGCTGTCTTTTCTTCCTCCTAGTCTCATAATTTGCCAAAGCAGACGACACTTCATGATAGTCTAGGGTCTGTCTACCATTTATGAAGGTTAAGGTAAACATCTCATACTCTTCCGCAGGGAGAGAGTTCAAGAGGATTACCGCTTTGTCTTCTTCATCTATCTTGACATCCACATTGACCAAATCTGTAAGAAGCTTCGTGTAGCGATTCAGATGTTCATTCACGGAGCATCCCTTCTTCATCTGAAACCCGTACAGCTTGCTTTTCAGCTATAATCTAGATTCAATACTCTTGGTCAGATATTTTCTTTTAAGGATCTCCCACAACTGCCTCGCAGATGTCTCGTGTAACATAAGATATTTGATGTCTTGTATTAGACACGATCTGATCAAACCACACGCAGATCGTTCATCTTCTCCCACTCTTCTTCAGTGGTTGTGTTTCGCTTCTTCTCCAGAAGTAGAGTATCCTCAAAGTTAGATGCATTCAGGGCATCCATTACCTCGCACCTCCACATGCCAAAATTGTTAGTGCCGTTAAACTTCACCACGTCAATCCTCGGATGAGGATTCATGGTCCTCACTGATGTACTTTCTTCTGCCATCTCTATAACTGAATCTCTATGTAATGCGAAAATACCAAAAGGAGATAGATAAACAACTTTGATAAAGATCAGATCTTTACATTCTCACGAAACCCTAGATAAGTTTCTAACCAGATCTACTTCTCCAATGATTTCTGAATCACTTCACGTACTGTTCTGAGATCGACACACGATCCCACGAACAAAACCAATGCTGATCTGAGATCGACACACGATCTCCACCAAATCAGCAATCGATGCCCTTCGAATCTCCAGATAATCCCACGACGAACCTGGGATGCTCTGATACCACTTGTTGTGCGCCGAACAACAACCACGTAGAGAAAACCCTAGATACCAGATGCAAAGAGAACAATACCACCAACAGCAAATAACACACAAGCAAGAGAAGAACACAAAACCAGTTTTAACGAGGTTCGGTCAATTTCGCCTACGTCCTCGGGCAAGGAAGAGAGAATTTCTATTGATTGGAGTATCAATACAACTATTTCAGCATTACATCATAAGGAGAGCTCTGCCTCTCTCATATACCCCAAAAAGAAACCCTAGGAATCAATTCAGCAAATTTCCCGAAACAGGCCCGAACCTGACTGTCGGTCGACCAGTCGGTCGACTGACCATAGGCACCGGTCGACCGTGCCGGTCGACCGTGCCTAACCGAGAGTTAGGCACTTTCAGTCAGTCGACCGGGCGGTCGATCGCTGCATCCCTGTGCACGTTGTGCACAAATGGTCGACCGGGCGGTCGACCGTGCTTCTGCTGCTGCTGCTATTTCTGCTGCTGCTGCTGTTGCTGACCATCGTCGACTTCCTCGACTACTTCCTCTCCTCTTCCTACATCTACTTCTCTTGAGCAAGCCTTCCAAGCACAAGTCTTTTTGAGGTAACTCCAGAGGAAGGAGAGGAATAAGTTTTAACCATGGAAGAGAAAAAAAGTCCTGCGTAGGTAGAGGCAACAGCGGACGACATCAAACAAATGATGAAGACCATGCATCTTTTTTTTTTCTTACAGAGGAAGAGGAAGAGGATGAGGAAGATCTTATTTTGAGAATACCTAATGTTTTTATTGTCAAAAATATGGCCACACAATTTAATTTTACAGGAAAAAAATTGAAAATGAGAAGAAGAAAGAATCAAGCTTCATGCACAAGGGAGAAAAGAAGAGTGAGGATGATACTCTCTTTCTTGCAAGTAATTTGAAGAAATTGCACACGATGAAATGTAGCACAACGACAGCGAATGTAGCAATCATATAACTGGAAACAAAAGGTGTTCGTAGACCTTGATGAATCTGTTACAAGTGACGTCCAGACCGGTGTTGACAAGAGACTTTTCGTGAAACGAAAAGGTGATATTTTTGTGCAAACAAAGAAACAAGTAAAGCGCATTTCTAGTGTTTTCTATGTTCCCGGACTCAAGTATAATTTTCTTAGTGTCGGCCAGCTTCTACTTCGAAGATTTCATGTTCATTTCAATGATAATCTGTACGAGATCAAGGGCAAGCGCAATGCCCTTATTAGTAAGGTGAAAATGACACAGTAAGTGATTGTACACGTGCATTGCATATTTAGTGTCACATGTGTCACATTTCTCATTTATTTTTGTAATAAAACTTTACTACTTAATTCACTTTCATGTCTAGTAGTATGCAGGGTAATTAATGAAGAAAAAGGAGAAATAGACCGGTTTATCCATTTAAATCCAAATTCAAAGATCAAGCAAATCAACAGGGATCTACTCGAATCCAGAGGCTTAAAAGCAATTTTATCTGAAGGCCGGGTATATCAGAAAAGATAATAACAATTAAAAATCAGTTAAAAATAGATTTTTGAAGACCTAATCAGTTAAGCTGAAGATCAAAAGATATATAGTCAAATCCAGAGCAAAAACTGAAAATCTAATTGGATATAAGGGGATACTGGGAAGTAACGATCCACGCCCCCTAGATCTGGCTCTATGTCCAGATCCAGGCCACGCATCCGTGATAATCTTTTCAAATCTGGGAGAGCATTTGCTCCCCTTATCTTCGTACGCTATCCCTTATCCCATTTCTCCTATAAATACTGGTATTTTCGAAAGCAGAAGGGCACCACTCAGCAGAGAATTTAGGCTAGTTTTGTTTCTAGTTTTTAACTTAGGTTTTTATTTTTTTCTTTATGTAATTTTTCTATTTTCTTTATAGCTTAGGTTAGAGAAGAGATTCATGAGAGAAGTAGAAGAAAATTTGTATTGAGAGTGACAATAATGTAAATTTCTTCTTTTCTTTCATTGTTTTTCTATTTAATCAAAAGCTTGTTTTTCTTCTTCTTATTTTTACTTTGCTTGCCTCTGCGATGATTTGTAAATCCAAATGAATCCATAGCCTTGAACCTGCCTTTCTCTTGCAAGTGTCATTGATGGCTTATGCTGATGGATAACATTTCTGTATTATTTTCTACTTACACATTTATTTGATAGTTTAGATTGAGAATGAGGAAGATTCTATATGCCATGCTTTGATCTCCTTTAAGCCAAGGTAAATCAATGCAACGGATCCAAGGTATGCAAGCGTCGAAGTAGTAAGTAAGTATTTGCTTTAGATTTTCTTAACTTTATTTCTTAGAATAGAAACACTTTTTAAAATTATTCTTTATTTAACAGTTTAAATTCTTTCTCATTTAACTTAGTTTTTTCTTTCTTTTAAATCAACAACAACACAATCTCTTCTTCCATCTTCTCCTCTTCTAACTTAACATTTTTTTCTTTTTCTTTCTAAACAAAAGAAGAACGTTTTAACCTGTTTTTGTAAACTTGAAAAGAAACTTACTTAACCACTTCCATCACAGTCCCTCCTTGTAGATCACGACTCCCATAGCCACTTGCTATAGCGATAGCATTGAGAAAATCTAGGACTATCTATTTTTCAATCTAAACCTCTATCTTTTCTGTGTAGGTCTGAACTCAATCAAAAATTGGCTCCATTGCTGGGGGGGGCGGTAAGTTTTCTTTTTAAAGTTTACTTAACGGTTACTTTTTTCTCCTCTATTTTTGTGTGCAGGTTTGAATTATCAGAAAATAGTAGTTGCAGAAAGACCATTGCTAGCATGTGCCTCTGCTTTAGAAAGTAAAGCATAGGGAAATACAGAACTGCCACGAAATACGGCAAAAGCCGCATTTGCGTGGCTATTCTGTAGGACTACTATTTGAAGTTTTTTGCAGGGATTATTCATTGCAAAATATATGTTTTGTACCTAATATTCTTCTCTGTTGTTTTATATTGAACGCTATTTTTTATTAAATTCAACAGTATTGTGGTTGTTTGTAAATGCTTAAAAAATATTTAGACTTTGCATTCTAAGGCACGTGTCAATTCATTTACATTTTTACATTATTGACGATGAGTGTTGGAGCCATGGTACGTGTGTATTACATTTAGTATAGGAAACATACTTATTTGACTACCTTGAGTATTACTTTTTACTAAATATCTGCAAACTTGCACGAAAATGATTAAAGGCATATCCTTAAACAAGATAAGATGGGGGAAGTTAGTACCCTCCCTTAGATCGAAAATTATCTCCTCACCCACTAATCCAACTTAAGTAAAACTGAGTAGATGTTGGCCCTAAGAACATCTCGAACTCAATTAGGAGATTAACCTAAGGAAAAAATTGTTAGAGTTTGACTCTTGTCAAATCAGTGTCAAAGGTTGGGGATTGAGAGGCGAAACCTCGAAGAACAATGGTTTAACATAATTAGGCTCGTTGCTCAGGCACGAGTCCCTTCCATTGGTCTTGCCCCTACCTGACCGATTAACTTGTGGTCAGATTGCTATAATATACCTTCCGCAGACAGTCTAGCCAGTTAAAAGTCATTTAGGTCTAAGGTCTATCTTAACGTAGCTTAGATTTTTCTTTTCTTTTTGTTTGTTTATTTTTTTCTTTGTTAATTTTTGTCAGTTTGTGTGAAATAAATTATAATAACAATTTTTTCAATTTTAATAGTAATCTATATTACACCCGACCACTTTTTTCGATAACTCCAACCCGACATTTCATAACTTTAACCAACCAAGTAAGCCAGATTGGTCTTATCCAAATCAGTATATGTCCTAACCCCAGTATTATGAGCAAGATTGAATGATCATCACCACTCTTCACCGAGTTAGTGGGGATACAATGCTCCCGAGTCATATTATCAACCACCTTTCCATCAATCATCTTCATATACTCCTTTTTCTGATCACCCTATAGAAGAAGAATCTGACATTAAAAGGAGTGAGAAAACATACTTGAGTACTTACAATCTCGAAACTCACAGACTCAAGTATCCCACAAAATTCCCAAAGCCATGACCCTTACTCCATTTTTCAAGTTCACCATAACAAGAAAAACCATGTGACTTTGAAAATAGTACAGAATACATGATTCAAGGCCGAAATTCTTTACCTAGTCCATCGATAGGCTAGAAGAAAGAATTAGTCAATTGGAAAACATGTATAAGAATAAGAAAACTCTCACTACCCAATCTTTGACTATTCCAGATTTCTCTAGCCATATTGATAGGGACCAAGAATCATGATGTCTTGAAAACTTCAACTAAGAATCAATTTCATCACACCATCTTGAACTTGACCAATACCAATCCATTGACAAATTGGCAAGTTTTTATTTCAATGAATTGAACTTGAATATGAATGGGAACTCGATCTTTAATTTTGGGATTCAGTTCCAAATCTCGAATCATTATTGACTCTGGTATCCTTACCCGATTTGGACCCAATTTTTAAGTCAACACTGATTCCCATATCCATAGATTTAGAACATGAACCACTATTTTTAGTCACATTCTATTATTGGGAAAAGAATGTGAATTTCAATTTTTTGATTTGGACTCAACTCTTGAATCGAAATCGACTCTTGAAACTAAACTTGATTTAAGTCATATACCTAAGTCAGTGTTGGTTCCCATTTTTTACATTCCAGAGCCCAAATCTTTAATTCTAAAAAATCATATTCATTTGTTTGACCTAGGTATAGACCATAATGACTCCGTGATGATTGTTTTCCATTAATTTTGCAAAGGAAAAAACTTACAAAAAACGGTCAAGGAGCTAATTACAAGTAACATAAAGATTACAAGTAGATCTCCTCTGAGATTCTGGAGAAGTGTGTCGATAGGAGTCTGGTCAGCGCGCGACCACTTTGTCCCTTTGACGATGCGATCGATGGGATTCCCTTCTCGCCTGGTTCGGGAAATCGGAAAACAGAAGGTTGGTAGAACCCTCTTGTTACTTCTCAAACTGCCTCCACTTGAGAATTCCTTCTCGTCTAGTTCTGGAATTTCCTTGAGGGAAAGTTCTTAGGGTATCAGCACCCTGATTAGAGAAGTAGTTCTCTGAATTCTTGGAAGCAAGAGAATAGATCTCTGTTTAGCCGTCTCTCTATGCGTGCCTCTACCTCTGCGTGTGTTTGCGCCCCCCCTCTCTCCTCGTATGCCTCTGGTGGGCTAGTTATAGGGAGAGCAGGGGTATAATTGTCCCTTGAAAATCTAAAAACAGATTGAGTCAATCTATTTAAATTTGAAAAGTAGCCTTGCCGCGAGGCTAGAACCAGCTTCTGCGAAGCTAGGAATAGCAAGTAGCATCGATCTCCTGATCTGTTTTGATTCTTTCCAAATAACTGAAAGATCTTCTCTGATCCTCTTACCTGTTTTAGGAGAGTCAAGAGATTATGGTATCAACTGCCAAATTTGATCTCAGATTTGATCTCGATTAGATTTGATCTTGAATAGATTTGATCTCATCTGGAGATTTGATTGGTCAAAGGTGACCATAAAAGACCCGCAGCAGAGCTGCCACGTTGAGCTCGCAACGGAGCTGGAAGGACCATCTGGCATAGTCAGAAGAAAACTCTTCAGCGGAGCTGGATAAACATGTGAGGCGAAGCTACCGAACATCCTTCTGCGCTGTTGTGTGTGGCTTCGAACGAAGTTAACAGAGCACTTCAGGCGAAGCTGTAAGTTAGCTCACTGATAGAGCTTTGAACGGCTTCAAGGCGAAGTTGGATAAACTTAGCCTCTCAGGTGAGGCTATCCGCTCGGGCTCATGTGATGCTAACTGTTGAGCTAACCTAGCATCTTAGACCTGCTTAGATCTCTTCAAAGGCAATCTGGGCTCACTGTTTGCTTCACTGGATTAGTAGAGTCTAAGTCGCTGGTTGTCCCTCGGAGATGGGTAAAAACTGGTCGTCAGCTTGTCTACCACTTGTCTTTTATAAATGTCAACAAGTTAGACATTGTTCAGGCCAGTTAGGAATCTTATCTTTTTTAGTGTGTCAACAAGACCCCCTTCAAAGTTTTTGAAAGTCTACAATGGAATAGTTCAGACTCTGAAATACTTTGAATTGCTTTTATTGATGGCATGTGAAGTGCGAACGTCGCCATAGTGGTTGAGTTCAGCTTCGCTTTCAATCCTACTTTTGGATTGAAATAAGTTCGCTGAGGAATCGTGTAGCTTCGCGATTCTGGGTAGCTTCGCATCTGGGTAGCTTCGCGTCAGAGTAGTTTCGCTTCAAATCAGTTTTGGAACGATGTTCCTTTCCTGAAGCTAACTGCTTTTCAGCTAGTTACGAGAAGGATTGCTCCTTTTTCGAGGTTAGAATAACCTCTCTTGCATTAACAAGGGAGATCATTCCTTCTGCACACATTTTCGAGGGAGACTATTCCCTTTCTCAAGACTTAGTACTTGAATGCCTTAAATTCGCTCGCGCTTCTAAAGCTTGAAGTAGCGGCGGTGTGATCAGGCCATGAGGCCTATAAATAGGACACTTGAAGTCCTCTTCAAGGCAACAGTCCATTCATGACATCTCCTGGTTGTTCAGAGAAGGATACTCAGATCTCTGAAATAGTGGGGGTGCCCACTCTGGTCACTAACCGGCCAAGAACTGGTGAGTCTCGGTCACCCAGAGACTTTACCAATAGACTAGTGACTTTTGGGAGTTTATCTCCCTTAATTTAACTTTATTAGCTGCCTCAGGGATTGATTTTCCTTGTTCTTCATTCTGTATCTGACTGACCTTGATCTGTTGAATCTGCCTATTAAATCCGCCACATAGGCAAGGATTGGGACTTAGTCTCTTCAAGGTTGAGCCAGTCTTGCCATATAGGTGGGGTCAAGACTGCGTTCCTCTGGATCAGTCTGGCTTAGCCATATAGGTGAGGCTAGGACTTGGTCCTTTTTGAGGCTTCTCCAGCCTAACTGCCTTAGGCGGAGCTAAGACTTGGCTTATGCTAAGCTAGTCCATCATTACTGTGCAAGCGAGGCTATCCTCTACTTAATTGAAGCACCATTGGATAGGATATGAACCGCTTCGTCCAAACAATTTGACTTAGCTCTTCGTCTTCGCAGCTTTCTCTTTGATTTAACGCTAACGTGTTTCCCGTTTGCGTTGCAGTGAACTGTGCCCGCCAGTCTTTTGTCTTGATGAAAGAGACTAGAAAATTGCCTCTTGATCTCCGAGTTGAAGCTTTGACCATAAGCAGGAGGAACAAACTGGAGCAGCTGATGCGTGTTCCCAGAAGAGGTTGGCAATCGCTTATCCGAGATGATCCACTTCGAGAAGGGGCTGGTAGTCGCTTATCCGAGATGATCCACTTTGGGCAAGCGAACGTCTCTTGTAAGGTCTCGGATCCTTCCTTGGCCAATTTTCATCAAAGAAGATCCGGCTTTCTGGTGGCAACCGATCCTTTGCCAATTTTCATCAAAGAAGATCCAGCTTCTTGATGACAAAATCTGCCATTAGGTGAAGGATTACGGCCTTGTGTAGGAGGAAGGCCTTTCGTGTCCAGTTGGTTTGGCTTATCACCTTGGAAGTAGATAGGACAACTTGTATGCCTTTGGAGTAAATGATTCTGTTGCATGAAACATAACCTTGATGTAGTAGTATCAATGTATCTTCCCTTTTGAATCAATAAAAGTGTTTATTTTTTGCTTATCTGCTCTGCTTCCCTGCTCTTCCTTTTGAATTTTGAAGGCAATTGGAATGGACCGCGGAGTTAAAACTTCCTGCGAAGTTGAAGACAGAATCCCAGCTAAATCGGGAACGAGTTTCCAGCGAAGCTAGTATGAATTTTCTGGAAAGTTAAAGCCGAGCTTTCAGCGGGGCTAAAGTTCATCTTTTAGCGAAGTTATTCAAACGTCGCATGAAGTCGACGCTGAACTCACGGCGGAGTTAGCCCTTAGCGGGGCTGAAGCAACGCTTCTCGGAAGGCGCTTAGGTGCCGTTTCAAATTAATTTGAAATGACTGCCTGCGCTCCTTTCGAGGAGGCAAAGTTTTAGGCAATCATTAGCCTATAAAAGCCTGATCGGGCTAAAAGAGAAGGCACCACTTCTCTTTGAATTTTCAGAGAACTCCGACTCTCTTCTTCTTCTTCCTCCTTCGTTTGGAATTTCAAGAACTTCTTCTTCAGTTCTCCATTGGCTCCCAAAAGACGAGCAGGAAAAGAGGTAGCAACCTCTATGACAGAGGGTCCTTCTTCTCCTCCGGTCATCGAACGACCTATCGCGGGTAGGGATCTTTCCCTTTTACTCAGAGATTTTCATCTCTTTTTGAAGCCAATTCCCGGCTATTTCATAATGAATCTAGAACGATTCATTGTGATCCAGTGATCTCAGGGAGTTCAAGTCCTTTAATTTCCCTTGATTTCTTAATTGGGAATCTTAGAACCGAAGGGTCTCTTCTTAAGCTTCCAAGCGAAGCTATCCGTTAGGCGGTTCACATCCTGTTGGATGATAGGATGCAAAGTTAGCTTTAGAAGCGCGGTTGGAAAAAGACCTTAATGCCCTCGAGATAATTTTTTAAGCAACAGTATTCTTCTGGCGAAGTTAGCCCCTGGGGTTTTGTCGCGTTCTGTTATCCGAGGTCAAGCTTCCAGAGCGAAGCTACTACTTAGATACTTTTCTGCATCCTGCCTTCATGTGGAGTGCAGAGTTAAGCTGCTGCTGCGAAGCTGAGCTTCGGGGCGAAGCTATTGTTAGGCCAACTTCGCTCGGAGGGTGAAGCTATGCCTTAACAAAAAATTATATTCTTGTTTTAGCTTTCCTTCAGCCGATGAACTAATCATAGTTTCTCCTTGTCTTTGCAGCGCACTATACTCCTGGTCCTCTGAACAGTCTCTTTGGCACAACCAGGGGGCTGGACGGTAATGTCAGCCTGCAGTTTCAAGGGTAGGCTTCACTATTCAGCGATCGGAGCACTCCTGCTCGGGATGCACTTATTCATGCTGGGGATCAGCGCACCATGAGGAGCATCTTAACCACTGCTCCCCTTGAAGATTTCGACCGAAGAATCTATCGAAAACCCGACTTCATGTTTGGAGATGCAGCGCCAGATAACGATCACCAGCTGCTAGCGGAGAGGGGCAGTGGATTTTCAAATTTGATGGTGAGAAGTACTATCTCCCATCTAGCAAGCGGCATTTTCCCTTATCCTTCTTTCAATGTGTGGTGAGGGCTCGGAAGATGCAGTGGTAAGTGACGCGGACTACTGATTCTGTTCACATAGGGAAGTTGATAGTTCTGTCTCCTGGTTACACAAGGACGGGTCCTCGCTGCATATTAGGTCTCCACCCTGGGAACGTACTTCCAGACATCCCAGTGGGAGAAAATCCCGCGGTGGCTCAGACTTTTAGAAATCAGCTCTTTAAGGTTTGTGGCAATTATCCGGCCACTGATTTAAGGACCCTGGGGTGGATTCATCCCCCCAAGGCATGGTGAAGGGACTTGACTTTATATGTCCTTACCCATTTTGAAGAGGATCTGGAGAGGCTGGGACTTTATGAGGCCGTCAGGGCGACCTGTTATGGCATTTAGATGAGTGTAGCGAACTTTTACGCCATCTTTGAGTTGTACTGCCAGGCTACAGGGACCTTCTTCACCCCTGTTTGCGAATTGGGCATGGCTCTGCACGAGATGTGGAAGTCTCTGCTCTGCCTTTGGGGTCTCTCCCATATGAAGAATATTTCCCGTGCGAGGCGGAATTGGCACTTCATGAGAAGCAGGAGCCCGCCTTGTTTGAGACTTACCGGGAGTTGATGTGCCACCTTTACATTTGTTTCAGTATGCATGGGAGTCATAAGGGAGCTTCATGCAATTTGAAGAGCTGGGGAAATTATTTGTTCCCCGACTTGGAAGGTACTCCCGAAGCAGCTCATTGTGGAGTTGCAGATGAAGACATCTTTCGCCGGATGCAAGAGCACTCCCAAGGGGATTTGATTTTGGAAGAAGACGACGGACCCTATGAGAAAGGTGATATTCTTCGGAGTTTTCACCACCAGGCTCGTCAGCCGACGTCCCGAAAGGCACTTTTGGCTGGCTTTTTAAAGGTCTGGTTGAAGAGATGTGTGGTGCCATCTTCGTCTGGCGATGTCATTCATCTGACTGTCTTATTACCTGCTGTTCGTCTAGTCCGTGGTCGTTCTCTTGGACTTCTTCCAGCCATGGTGTGCTGTATTCAAAGAGGCCTTCGTGCATTGACGGAGGCTTTCTGTAAGCCACCAACAACGAAGCGGGGAAAGGGGACTATCTTACCTCGCGACGGATCAAACCCCAGAATTAGTTTGCCATATACTTATTTGATGGCATGATTCGCCCTTCACTGCCCCTCCATTATCCAAGCCGATGAGGAGCCCCCAGAAGGTGTTCGAATGGCGCTTCTCCGTTGATTCGAGGGGTGTTCGTGGTCACGGACTTATGTGGCTGGGGTCCACAAACTGCTGTGTCGCCATGATGTCTACAGCCTCTTCCGATGCTTTCCCTACATTCGCGATGTAGGCTACGGTGAAGAATTCAAGGATGTAGGGGAAAGGCAGACGTCATTAAGTCGGGAAGTCTTCGAATGGCTGGTTAGCATTCGGCCATCCCACTTGTTGTATAGAAGCGGGGACACCTGTTACCTGAAGCCCTATGTTCTGAGTCAGTTTGCTCGTCAGTTTGGGCATGACCAACTGTATGTAGGCAATCCGAACAGCAGTTCGGCCTTTATGGGGAGCCTCATCGATGTAGCTCGTGTCTGGCGGTTCTTCATTGCTGGCTGTACTGAGGCGCGACTGTGCATGCCGCTAAGGACTCCTAACCTTCTGACGACCCTGGGATTTTGCCAGTGGTATAGAACCTCGAACTCCACACCCACTGAATTTTCTATTAATTCCTTTGGTGTGAAGTTGATCTCTCAGCAGCTGAAGCGAAAAGTCACTGAGAAGAGCGAGGGTAAGAGGGTCCGCGTTCTAGGCCTCGGGGAATTCATTGCTGTTGATGATAGCGAAGCCTTGGATGCAGGAAGTCCTCGCTTTGAAGCAGATACAGGTGTTGAGGCTCCAGCAGCTGCTTCTGGTGGGGTAGGCACGGCCCCCATGGAACATGTTGATGTGGAAGAAGTGGAGGAAGAAGACCCTGATGTCCACTTCAAGCGAAAGCGGGAAGGTGGATCTCGTAGGAAGAGGGTAGTGAAGAAGCCTCGTCGCTGCACTCCTACGGTTATTGCAGAAGGTGAATCATCTGCAGTGCCTCCTCCTCCTGCTCCATTAGTCATTAGGTTGTCAGCTCCTAGGCAGACTGCTGGTAAAGCTGCTCCGGACCTGGGTATGATCAACTCCGTTCTTATAATACAGTCTTATGTATTTTAGACAGCTCATTGTTTACTTTGTGACTCAGGAACTGAGGTGGTGAGAAGCCCGAGAGTTGAGCTGCCAGAAAACAAGGGGAGCATTATGATCCCCTGTTTACTTATAGAGAAGGCGATGAGGCTGGCTATTTTGCCGTCTCAGAAGAATCTGGAGGTGATGCGACCGATGTAAGTCCTTCAGGTGCTGGGACCTCAAAAGGAAGCCCTATGGCCTCCAACTCTTTTGGGTGGACCATCGAGGGTTCGGCGAGCGAAGGCGGGCCGGCCGTTCGTGTTGATTCTGTCAAAGATTTTCCAATGGAGCCTGAGAGGACTGAAGTCGTTGTTGAAGGACTTCAGGGAGAGACTGCGGCCAAGGCAGTCGAGATGATACCATCTTTTGGTAGTGCTTTGACCTTTTATGAGTAATTCTTCCCTGATATTGATCATACCTTGCTTAAACAAAACCTTGCTACAGGTGTTCCGCCTCTGGGTGCATCGACCTCAAGGGAGCCAGCCAATCTTTCTGAGGGAACGAGAGGTGAAGCAAGTGCTTCGACCGCGGTGGATGCTGCTGAATTAGATGCCTTGTATCACGGCCTGCCTTCCTGTCAGTCCGAACCAGCCAGAGAAAATGAAATTGAGGGAACGGTAGTCATGGAACCAACCTCACTTCCAACTATATCGATAAGTGAGATGCCATCGGTTTTGCCTGTGCCGCCTATCTTGCCAAGCGCGGAGCTGAAGGTGATTACCAGTCCTACTTCTCCAACATTGGTGGTTGAGCCAGCTCTCCCGGAAATAGTCACTGTCCTACTTCGGTTGTGGCTGGTGTACTAGTTTCAATGAGGACTCCTCCGAGATCACCGGCGACCCCTCATGTTGCTACAGCCAGTGCTTCTATTATTTCCTCCATAGTTATGCCAACGAAACCGGTGGAAACTTTGTCTTCATGGGCTGCTCGTTTGCCGGGAGTGGTTGAGGCCGAGAACGAATTCGTGGCTGAGTTAGTCGACAGCTTTTATAAGAGTTTAAAGCGATCTATTGCTTTGGTCTTGAAGGGCTCGACTACCTCATTCTCTGCTTTAAAGGTGGTCCTCTCCCGAGGCATTAACAGTATCCGAGACTTTGGAGGGGATGACTAGGCCATTACATTGGAGCTTCTGGTGGACAGACCCAAGAGGGATGTGGACGAATGGCGCCGTCTTAGCCATTCAGATCTGGAGTCTTCAGTTAACGAACAGCTTGCGCATCTTGTTGCTCAGATGCATGAAGCTCATCTCGCCGCTCAAGAAGCTGCTAAGGCAATTTCTTCTGATTTGAAATCCTTGGAGACAAGGAAAGTAGAGCTCGGGGACGCCATAGACGCTTCTAGCAGTGCTCTTCTTGACGCTGATGATAAAATTGAAAGGCCAAGGAATGATCAGGAAGGCTAATATTCTTTTGTCCAAGGCTGAACCAGTGCGTCTTGAAGAGACTGCCCGGCTTGAGCAGCTTAAGGCCCAGAATGACAAAGTCTTATGGCAGGAGCTAGCACAGAAGGCAACCTTGGTTGAAATTGAAGCTCACTTGGCCCAGACAGCGAGCTTTAATGAGGCCGAGTTGAGGTCGCAGGCGCTTATCAGGGCTGCTGAAGAGAGAAAGACTAGGCTGGCCATTCTTGAAGAACAGATCAAGTCCTATGAAGCGCCGTTGTAGCTTGTAATCTGTTCATTCATGTATCCCTCTTTTGGAATCAATAAAAAGTGATTTTATTTGACTCCCCTGTCGTATTTCCAACATCTTCTGAATTCTTGCTTTCAAGCTGTATGTAGCCCTTAAGAGGAAACGGAATAATGATATAACTAATCTGTTCAGTGGTGATAAGCCGAGAGAGTTAGTCATACATTTGAGAAAATAGTCCTTACTTGACTAAAAGATGAGACTTGGCTATCTGTTTGTTCAAAGGTCACAATGACGTAACCGATTGAGAAGTCACCAAGCTCAAAATTTTTTCATTCAGAGGTGACGAACAGGACATGATGACAAAGAGATAGTCCTTGCCGGACTGAAAGATGAGACTTGGCTATCTGCCGGTTCAGAGATCGCAATGACATAACCGATTGAGAAGCCACCAAGCTCAAAATTTGTCATATAATAACAAAGAAGTAGTCCTTGCCGGACTGAACGATGAGACTTGGCTATCTGTCGGTTCAGGGGTCGCAATGACATAATCGATTGAGAAGCCACCAAGCTCAAAATTTTGTCATATGTTGACAAAGAAATAGACCTTGCCGGACTGAAAGATGAGACTTGACTATCTGCCGGTTCAGAGGTCGCAATGACATAACCGATTGAGAAGCCACCAAGCTCAAAATTTTGTCATATGATGACAAAGAAATAGTTCTTGCCGGACTGAAAGATGAGACTTGGCTATCTACCGGTTCAGAGGTCTTAATGACGTAACCATTGAGAAGCCACCAAGTTCAAATTTTGTCGTATGATGACAAAGAGATAGTCCTTATCGGACTGAAAGATGAGACTTGGCTATCTGCTAGTTCAGAGGTCACAATGATGTAACCGATTGAGAAGCCACCAAGCTCAAAATTTTATCATATGATGACAAAGAAATAGTCCTTACCGGACTGAAAGATGAGACTTGGCTATCTGCCGGTTAAGAGGTCACAATGACATAAACGATTGAGAAGCCACCAAGCTCAAAATTTTATCATATGATGACAAAGAAATAGTCCTTGCCGGACTGAAAGATGAGACTTGGCTATCTGCCGGTTCAGAGGTCGCAATGACATAACGATTGATAAGCCATCAAGCTCAAAATTTTGTCATATAATGATAAAGAAATAGTCCTTGTCGAACTGAAAGATGAGACTTGGCTATCTGCCGGATCAGAGGTCGCAATGACGTAACCGATTGAGAAGCCACCATGCTCAAAATTTTGTCATATGATGACAAAGAGATAGTCCTTACCGGACTGAAAGATGAGACCTGGCTATCTGCCGGTTCAGAGGTCGCAATGACGTAACCGATTGAGAAGCCACCAAGCTCAAAATTTTGTCGTATGATGACAAAGAGATAGTCCTTACCAGACAGAAAGATGAGACTTGGCTATCTGTCGGTTCAGAGGTCGCAACGACGTAACCGATTGAGAAGCCACCAAGCTCAAAATTTTATCGTATGATGACAAAGAGATAGTCCTTACCGGACTGAAAGATTAGACTTGGCTATCTGCCGGTTCAGAGGTCGCAATGACGTAACCGATTGAGAAGCCACCTAGCTCAAAATTTTATCGTATGATGACAAAGAGATAGTCCTTACCGAACTAAAAGATGAGACTTGGCTATCTGCCGGTTCAGAGGTCGCAATGACGTAACCGATTGAGAAGCCACCAAGCTCAAAATTTTGTCATATGATGACAAAAAAATAGTCCTTGCGAGACTGAAAGATGAGACTTGGCTTGTTGAAGCCTATGATAGAGATTTTGATGATGGACAAGCAATTATGATGATTCTACCTCTGTTACAATTTGTGGTATTTTTTGTGTAAATTTAGAAATATGTGAAAAGCCTTGAACACACACAAAATTCCTATATTAGTCGACTTGACCCTCTAGTATAGTCGACTACCCCTTCTATAGTCGACTTGCCAAAAATAACTAGTCGACTAGATCCTGCTAAAACAATTGACCAAGTCTCTGTTTGTTGTCTGTCAGGAAAGTTAGTCGACTTGACCCCATTGTATAGTCGACTAACAGATACCCTAGTCGACTATAGATTTTCCCAAGTCGACTAATAACCCATACAAAAATTCCCTTGCTCTCTGTTTCTATCTGACATGAAACTTAGTCGACTTACCCTTCTTGTATAGTCGACTAACACCCTATATAGTCGACTAACAGTGCCTATATAGTCGACTATATTCAGTTTTCCAGAAACCAAATATCTGTATCAGTCTTTTGATAGTCGACTTATCCGTTATTGTAGTCGACTAGTCTTTGAAAATTTTGTTCTTCTAGTCGACTAATCTTCTGTTCAAGTCGACTAATGGCAGTTGTAACTGCTGTGCAGTTGGTGATTTCTGGTGCGTTTTTCAACGTTTCAAAATTTGAATTTGGCCTGATAACTACCCTAACTTACTATGGATTTCACCTATAAATAGGGGTATTGTCCTAGGGTCAAATCACTAATTCAAATCCAAAGTTTTCAGCCTAAAACTCTCTCCAAAAATTCTGTTTTCTGAAAACCTGTTTCACTTTCAGTTTTCTTCACCAAATTCTAAATTCAATTGTGAAGATTTCTGAAATCCCTCCTATAAGAACCTTGTCCACAAGCACATTCAATTTCAAGGCTTATAGGATCATTGTAATCATTCAAAGAAGATCATTTGTACAAGGGCGTCTTCTTGGAGTAGAAGAAAGTTGTACAAGGTGTTTGTTCTCTTGGTGTAAAGAGGAGTTGTGCACATTTGGCAAAGGGCGTTTGTCAAGTGGTGTACAAGGTATTGGTTGTGGGTGTACACAAGTCAGGAAAGGAAAATCTCAAGCGGTTTGCTTGGAGACTGGATGTAGGTCACAAGGACCGAACCAGGATAACTCTCTTGTCTTTGCGTTTGAATTTTTTGAGTTTATCTTGTGAATATTTTATTTCCTGCAAGTAGTTTGTTTAAATTTTTATAAACACTATTCACCCCCCCTCTAGTGTTTGTGTTGCTTTGATTCTAGATCCTACATTTGGTATCAGAGCAGGTTCAAGGCAACAACCATACGAGGATGGCAACGGAGTTCCCTTCGTCACAATTCAAAGAAGGTCATTCTACACAACGTCCACCGCTATTTGACGGAACCAACTACAACTATTGGAAGTGTAGAATGAAGATCTAGTTGCAATCGCTCAACTACGACCTTGGAACATCGTAGAAGCATCATACACCAAGCCAACAATCAACTACAACGCTTGGAGTGAAGATCAAAAGAAGAATGCAAATCTTGATGCCAAGGCGATGAACGCTCTATTTTGTGCCTTAACCAAAGAAGAGTTCAACCGTGTGTCTACATCCACTTCTGCACATCAAATATGGCATACTCTTCAGGTAACTCACGAAGGCACAAATAAAGTTAAGGAATCTAAAATATCTGTTCTTGTCCACAGATTTGAGTTATTCAAATGAAGGAGAATGAAACCATATCCGAAATGGTTACAAGATTCACCGACATCACCAATTCATTAGCATCCCTTGGAAAGGACTACACTCAAGTTGAAAGAGTTCGTAAGATCCTTCGTGCACTCACACCAGAATGGGAGAAGAAGACAACCGCCATTGAAGAGGTGAATGATCTCTCAACTATGACATTAGAAAACCTAATCGGTAATCTAATGGCATATGAAGTGCAGTTAGAAGAAAGGAAGAAGGACGAACAACAACTTCCATCCAAGAAGAAAGTACTTGCCTTCCATGCATCCTCTGACACGGACAATTCGGATGACGATGAAGAAGAAATGGCGATGCTTTCAAGAAAGTTCAAAAGGTTCTTAAAACAAGGTAAATTTAAAAAGAATAAAGATACTAATGATACTCCTACTTGCTTTAAGTGTAACAAACCAGGCCACATAAAGAAGGATTGTCCATTGATGAAATCAAAAGGACACTTCAAGAACTTCAATAAGTTCAACAAGAAGAAGAAAGCCTTCCAAGCAACATGGGATGATAGCGACTCATCTTCCTCTGACGAAGAAGAAGCAACGGAAACCGCCAATATCTGCTTCATGGCCCAAGAAGACGAGGTACAAGATTATGATGAGTTATTAGAAGCTTTTAATGAATTGTTTAATAATTTCAAAAATGAAAAGATTAAAAATAAAGTCTTAATAAAGGAAAATGAAAGACTCATTCATGAAAATGCATGTTTTGTTTCTCAAACATCTTCTCTAAGTTCTCAAAATGAAGATTTTGAAAAAGTTATTGCATCTTTAAAAAAGGATAATGAAATTTTCTTAAAAGAGAATTCTTTACTTAAAAAGGAAACTATTTCTTTAAATTCTAGAATTACTATTTTAGATAAAGACATGACTAGTTTCAAAATTAAGTATGAAGATCTTTTGAAAAATGTAACAAAGTTTAATAAAGGAAAAGAGAATTTAAATGTTTTATTATCTTCTCAAAAGATGTCTAACAATCATTTTGGTCTTGGTTTTTCAAAAGATAAGATTTATAAACCTACTCATGTTGGTATTGGATTTTCAAAAACTAATTTTGTAAAATCTACACATCTTCATAATAATAATTCTTTTGTGAAAAAAATACTATTTCAAAAAGAATTAGATGCAAATATATATGGGTTCCTAAGAATCTAAATAATGTTGATAAAAATGTTTATATTGCATCTTATATACATGATGTGTGTAATTCTGAGAATTATGTTTATACTAACAAGTGGAAACCAAATTCCAATTGGATTTGGGTTCCTAAAGGCTAATCTTTTTCGGACCCTATCATGATGGGTATCATACAAATTGTTTTATTTTATAGGTACCTTTTAAAGAAAAGTGGATACTTGATAGTGGGTGTTCCAAATACATGACCGGACACATGCAACTACTGTCTTCCGTACAAATCAAAAGGGAGGTACAGTGATATTTGGAGACAATAACAAAGGAAAGGTTATTGGTACCGGCATAGTTGGTAATATTTCAAAACCCTTATTGAAAATGTTCTTTTGGTAAGAGGTTTAAAACACAATCTATTAAGTATTAGTCAATTATGTGATAAGGGTTATAAAATTGTTTTGAAAAAGATGCATGTCTTATTTATGATACTAACATGAAAGATATTTTATTCAAAGGTTTTCGTAACAATAACATTTATGAATTATCTATATCTTGCATATCATCTAATGATGACTTATGTTTACTTGCTTCTAATAATGATTATTTTTTATGGCATAAAAGATTTGGTCATTGAATATGAAAACTATTTCTAAGATTTCTAAATTTGATTTAGTTAATGGTCTTCCAAAAATTGCTTTTAAAAGGATTATTTTTGTGATTCTTGTCAATTAGGAAAACAAGTTAAATTATCTTTTAAATCTAAAGATTTAGTTTCTACTAAGAGACCTTTAGAATTGTTGCATTTGGATTTATTTGGTCCTACTCGTGTTTCTTCTTTAAACAAGAGTAGATATGTTTTTGTTATTGTTGATGATTTTTCACGGTTTTCATGGGTAATTTTTTTAAAAAATAAAAATGATACTTTTGATGAATTTGCAAGTTTTTGTAAAGAATTCAAATCAAAAGTCTCTAAACATCGTCACTATCCGAAGTGATCATGGAGGAGAATTTGAAAATGAATCTTTTTCAAAATTCTGTAATAAGTATGGTATTACACATAATTTTGCATTTCCTAGAGCATCTCCTCAAAATGGTGTTGTAGAGAGAAAGAATAGGACTTTGCAAGAATGTGCTAGAACTATACTTATGGACAGTAATTTACCAAAATATTTTTGGGCTGAGGCTATTGCTACAGCATGTTTATTTTAAATCGTGTGCTTATTCGACCTTTTTTAAACAAAACATCTTATGAATTGTTTTATAACAGGATTCCAAAAGTTTCTTACTTTAAGATTTTTGGATGTAAATGCTTTATCTTAAGTACAAAAGATGCTTTAGATAAATTTGATGCTAGATCCAATGAAGGTATTTTTGTTGGATACTCTACTCAAAGTAAAGCATATAGAATATTTAATAAGAAAACATTTACTATTGAAGAATCATTACATGTTAAATTTGATGAATCCTTGACTAAGCCTATTTCTAATACTTCTCCACATGATGATGATCATATTATAGATACTCCTATTGATAATATTGTTATATCTTCTGTTGATACTAACATTTCTAAGGATGATGAGACTTCTACCGAGTTACCGAAAGCATATGTTGAAGTAAGAAATCATCCACGTGATTTGGTTATTGGAGATATAAATCAAGGCGTTCAGACGAGATCCAAGTTGAACTACATGACACAAATTGCCTTCATATCACTCATTGAACCAAAGAATATCAAAGAAGCATGTGCGGATGATTTTTGGACGATTGCCATGCAAGAAGAGTTGAACCAATTTGTCAGAAATGATGTTTGGGATCTTGTACAACGTCCTACTGATCATCCAGTCATCGGTACCAGATGGATCTTTAAGAACAAACTTGATGAAACAGGTGAAGTCATTAAGAACAAAGTAAGGTTAGTAGCACAAGGATACAATCAAGAAGAAGGTATTGATTTTGATGAAACCTATGCACCAGTATCTAGGCTTGAGTCTATTCGTATTTTACTTGCTTTTTCTTGTTTTATGAATTTCAAATTATATCAAATGGATGTTAAAAGTGCCTTTTTAAACGGATTTATTAAAGAAACTGTTTATGTTGAACAACCTCCAGGTTTTGAACATGAAAAATTTCCAAACCATGTTTTTAAACTTAAGAAAGCTTTATATGGTTTAAAACAAGCACCCCGTGCTTGGTATGATAGATTAAAAAGTTTTCTTTTAAATTCTTATTTTAAGATGGGAAGAGCAGATACAACTCTCTTTATTAAACATGTTGATAAGATATCTTAATCATTCAGATTTATGTTGATGACATTTTATTTGGATCTACTAACGATAATCTTTGTCAAGAATTTTCTAAGACCATGCAGAGTGAATTTGAGATGAGCCACATGGGCGAACTTACTTACTTTCTCAGTCTGCAATAAAGCAAATGAAGGATGGAATCTTCATTTCCCAGTGCAAGTATGCAAAGGAACTGCTAAAAAGATTTGGCATGGAAAATTCTGGTCATAAGAATACTCCCATGAGTACGACGACATTTTTAGACAAAGATGAAAATGGTAAGAATGTTGATCAGAAACTCTATAGAGGTATGATTGGTTCTTTACTATACATTACTTCAAGTAGACCTGATATAATGTTCAGTGTATGCTTATGTACTAGATATCAGTCAAATCCTAAGGAATCACATCTTAAAGCAGTGAAAAGAATTTTTAGATATTTAAATAACACACTCAATTATGGTTTATTTTATCCCAAATCAAGCACATTTGATTTACTATCATATAGTGATGCTGATTTTTCTGGATGTAAATCTGATCGGAAGAGTACTAGTGGTACTTGTCACTTTTTGGGACATTCACTAGTATCATGGTTCAGTAAAAAGCAAAATTCTGTATCATTATCAACAACCGAGGCAGAATATATAGCTGCTAGTGTTGCATGTGCTCAAATTATATGGATGAAACAAACCCTACTTGATTATGGCATGACTATCACAAACTCACCTATTATGTGTGATAATACTAGTGCTATTAATTTATCTAAAAATCCAGTTCATCATTCACGTACCAAACACATTGATATTAGACATCACTTTTTACGTGACCATGCTTTAAAAGGTGACATTTCTTTAAATTTTATATCAACTGATAATCAAGTTGCAGATATTTTCACAAAGCCTCTTAAAGTAGATATTTTATGAAATTTAGAAGAGATTTGGGTATTTGCAATTTTTCTGATTTTTAAATATTTTTTTCAGAATTTTTTAAGGCATTTTACATGATTAGTCGACTTATTAATTCTTATTAGTCGACTTATACAGGCCCTAGTCGACTTGACAGTACCCAGTCGACTAATTTGCATTAACAGAGACAGCTTTTTGATTTTTCAAAACTTAGTCGACTAACTTGATTTACTAGTCGACTAGTCAATGCATTAGTCGACTAATAACAAACCTCAAGTCGACTAATTCTGTCATATTCTGTGTTCTGTTTTTCGGATTTAAGTTTCGAACCCGACCCGTTTTTCTTTAATTGTGGATCCAATATCTCTCTCTTTTAATCCTCACCCTTGATATCATTCTAGGTTTGATCTCAACCACTAATTCCAAACTTTCTCTTCACAAAACCCTAAATTTTCCTCCAATTCTTTCTCCCAGCCGATGCCTCCAGTCGACTTCAGAAGGGTTTGAAGCGCCAGTAGCGACTGCATCAATCAACAACTTTCTTCACTTCTCTTCCAATTTCTTGGTAATCTCTTTCAAATCCCTTCCATTTCCTTTCAGTTCTTGTGTTCTATTCCATCAATTTCAGTGCTCAACATGTCTAGGTCAAAGAAAACTAAGTTTACTCCATCTAGTTCATCTTCACAAGTCGATTTTAGGGCATTTCTAAAGAATCCTGCCCTAGAAGAGGATTACATTAGACTTTCCTCCTTAGAAATACTCCCCGGTAGATTTGTTAATATGAGGATTTTCATCACTATGACATTGTCTCATATTTGCAAAACTGTGGATTGTTTCATATGTTTTCTACTGATTCAAGACAAGGATACTATCCATTCTTAATTTACTTGTTTTATACTAATTTAACCTATGAAGATAATGAGGACGATGTCCATATTTACTCATTGGTTAAAGGTATTAACATTAAACTATCCCCTAAATCCATCGGCCGTATTCTGTCCATTCCTTATACGGTCTCCTGCTAAATGATATTGAAATGGATAATGAAGAGGTCTTATCTAATATCTTTCTATCTGGACAAGGATTACCTATGACCAACAACAAGTTAAAACCAATTCCCCGTCTCATAGGTCGTATCCTTGCATACAATATTTGTCCCAAAACTGGAAGCTACAATTACTATTCACGAGAGTTAGCCACTTGCGTCTATGCAATTATGGCTGGCCTCGATGTTAATTGGGCAAAAATTGTATTTGATACATGGTTAAGTCACATACTTCATTCCTTCCTTTTGGAGCTTTTTTGACACATGTATTTCGGAAATTTCGCGTTGATCTTGATTCCGAAACTAGTGTCATTAAGGAATTCGAACTGTTTGATCGTGCTGCTATTCACCGTATGAAACTTACTGATATTCCTCCTCCTCCTCCACAACAACCATCTTCACCTCCACAAAGTCCCACTCAAAATCCTTCTTTCTCTACACCACCACCTCCAAACCAACTACCTCCTTCTTATACTGATGCATTCTACAATTCACTGTCTGTTGAGATTGCCTCTCTTCATGCCCAACAACAAGTTCTTCAAGAACTCAGAATCAAGTGCTTCAAAATCAGTCTTTAATGATGACTCGGTTTGAGCATATGCAACTTCAGATGGATTCATTTGCATCACTCAAACAGAGATTCTGACATCCTAAAGACACATTTTCCACCACCTCCTCCTCCCGGATCCGACCTTTGAAGATTATGGTGTTGGCATTTCTTCGTGTTTTTTGCTTTTGCAGTTTTTTGCTTTTTTTTATGTATTTTTATGTTTTTAAGACTCTTTTTAAATGTGTATTCCAGTTTGAAAACATTGTATGTTTCTGCTTTTTGTTAATGACAAGGGGGAGAAAACTCTGTGTTTGTGTTATGATCTGAAAAGTATGTTCTGCTAATGTTTGTGTTATATAACTCTGTGTTTGTGTTATAATCTGAAAAGTATGTTCTGTTTGTTGTAACCTGTTATGATCTGCACCTGGCTAAGTTCTGCAAATCTGACCAAAGCATATGTCAACAAGCATATGTCCATGTTCTGTTTCATATCAGAAATCTGAAAAGTAGCTATGTCTTGCATCTGAAAGAATAATCTGAAAATTGACATATATGACATATGTGTTGTGACAAGCAAAATTGACATATGATGTTATGGATATTGACATATGGCAATGCAGGGAAACTTAACACTTTCTGCAGGGGCAAACAAGAAGACTTGATTATAATATATATATATATATATATATATATATATATATATATATATATATATACACACACACACACACACACACATATATATCATAACCTATTTGCTGCAGGGGGAGTTATCACAAAACATGGGTTGTCATCATCAAAAGGGGGAGAATGTTGAAGCCTATGATAGAGATTTTGATGATGGACAAGCAATTATGATGATTCTACCTCTGTTACAATTTGTGGTATTTTTTGTGTAAATTTAGAAATATGTGAAAAGCCTTGAACACACACAAAATTCCTATATTAGTCGACTTGACCTCTAGTATAGTCGACTACCCCTTCTATAGTCGACTTGCCAAAAATAACTAGTCGACTAGATTCTACTAAAACAATTGACCAAGTCTCTGTTTGTTGTCTGTCAGGAAAGTTAGTCGACTTGACCCCATTGTATAGTCGACTAACAGATACCCTAGTCGACTATAGATTTTCCCAAGTCGACTAATAACCCATACAAAAATTCCCTTGCTCTATGTTTCTATCTGACATGAAACTTAGTCGACTTACCCTTCTTGTATAGTCGACTAACACCCTATATAGTCGACTAACAGTGCCTATATAGTCGACTATATTCAGTTTTCCAGAAACCAAATATCTGTATCAGTCTTTTGATAGTCGACTTATCCGTTATTGTAGTCGACTAGTCTTTGAAAATTTTGTTCTTTTAGTCGACTAATCTTCTGTTCAAGTCGACTAATGGCAGTTGGTAACTGCTGTGCAGTTGGTGATTTCTGGTGCGTTTTTCAACGTTTCAAAATTTGAATTTGGCCTGATAACTACCCTAACTTACTATGGATTTCACCTATAAATAGGGGTATTGTCCTAGGGTCAAATCACTAATTCAAATCCAAAGTTTTCAGCCTAAAACTCTCTCCAAAAATTCTGTTTTCTGAAAACCTGTTTCACTTTCAGTTTTCTTCACCAAATTCTAAATTCAATTGTGAAGATTTCTGAAATCCCTCCTATAAGAAACCTTGTCCACAAGCACATTCAATTTCAAGGCTTATAGGATCATTGTAATCATTCAAAGAAGATCATTTGTACAAGGGCGTCTTCTTGGAGTAGAAGAAAGTTGTACAAGGTGTTTGTTCTCTTGGTGTAAAGAGGAGTTGTGCACATTTGGCAAAGGGCGTTTGTCAAGTGGTGTACAAGGTATTGGTTGTGGGTGTACACAAGTCAGGAAAGGAAAATCTCAAGCGGTTTGCTTGGGGACTGGATGTTGGTCACAAGGACCGAACCAGGATAACTCTCTTGTCTTTGCGTTTGAATTTTCTGAGTTTATCTTGTGAATATTTTATTTCCTGCAAGTAGTTTGTTTAAATTTTTATAAACACTATTCACCCTCCATCTAGTGTTTGTGTTGCTTTGATTCTAGATCCTACATGGCTATATGCCGGTTCAAAGGTCGCAATGACAAAACCGATTGAGAAGCCACCAAGCTCAAATTTTATCATATGATGACAAAGAAATAGTCCTTGCCGGACTGAAAGATGAGACTTGGCTATCTGCCGGTTCAGAGGTCGCAATGAGATAACCGATTGATAAGCACCAAGCTCAAAATTTTATCATATGATGACAAAGAAATTGTCCTTGCCAGACTGAAAGATGAGACTTGGCTATCTGCCATTTCAGAGGTCGCAATGACATAACCGATTGAGAAGCCACCAGCTCAAATTTTGTAATATGATGACAAAGAGATAGTCCTTACCGGACTGAAAGATGAGACTTGGCTATCTGTCGGTTCAGAGGTCGCAATGACGTAACCGATTGAGAAGCCACCAAGCTCAAAATTTTGTCGTATGATGACATAGAGATAGTCCTTACCGGACAGAAAGATGAGACCTGGCTATCTGCCGGTTCAGAGGTCGCAATGACGTAACCGATTGAGAAGCCACCAAGCTCAAAATTTTATCGTATGATGACAAAGAGATAGTTCTTACCGGACTGAAAGATGAGACTTGGCTATCTGCCGGTTCAGAGGTCGCAATGACGTAACCGATTGAGAAGCCACCAAACTCAAAATTTTGTCGTATGATGACAAAGAGATAGTCCTTACCGGATTGAAAGATTAGACTTGGCTATCTGCCGGTTCAGAGGTCGCAATGACGTAACCAATTGAGAAGCCACCAAGCTCAAAATTTTATCATATGATGACAAAGAAATAGTCCTTACAGGACTGAAAGATGAGACTTGGCTATCTGCCGATTCAGAGGTCGCAATGACGCAACCGATTGAGAAGCCACCAAGCTCAAAATTTTGTCATATGATGACAAAGAAATAGTCCTTGTCAGACTGAAAGATGAGACTTGGCTATCTGCCTGCTCAGAGGTCGCAATGACATAACCGATTGAGAAGGCACCAAGCTCAAAATTTTGTCATATGATGACAGAAATAGTCCTTGCCGTACTGAAAGATGAGACTTGGCTATCTGCTGGTTCAGAGGTCGCAATGACATAACCGATTGAGAAGCCACCAAGCTCAAAATTTTGATGGGACTTGAAAGAAATTATCAGAGGTATATTGTTAACGTGACAACCAGAGAAGTCCACTAAAGACTGAGTGGGACTCAGAAACTTGCTGGGGAGCTAGGAAATGAATTCCATAAAAGATCATATGTCAGAGGTGTAATGTTAATGTGACAAAAAGAACTTCGTCAGAATCGGAAAGCAATTTGTCAGAGGTGTAATGTTAACTTGACAAAAAGATATGCATGCCAGAGGTATAGTGTTAAACATAGCATGGAAAGGTCTCATTTTCATTGTGAAAAAACGAGATCACTGTCATAGGTTTAATGTTAACTTAACAGCGAAATGGATGCCAGAGGTGTAGTGTTAAACATAGCATGGAAAGATCTCGTTTTCATTGCGAAAATTGAGGAGATCACTGTCATAGGTTTAATGTTAACGTAACAGTGAAATGGATGCCACAGGTGTAGTGTTAAACATAGCATGGAAAGATCTCGTTTTCATTGCGAAAAACGAGGAGATCACTATCATATGTTTAATGTTAACTTAACAGCGAAATGGATGCCAGAGGTGTAGTGTTAAATATGACATGGAAAGGTCTCGTTTTCACTGAGAAAATTGAGGAGATCACTGTCATAGGTTTAATGTTAACTTAACAGCGAAATGGATTTGCGGTATGAGCGATATTGGTCGGAAGTGTAGTATTAACTTGACTGAGGGATTCATTTACTGTTAGAGGTGTTTGAACATAACAGTAATTCGAGTGGATCTGTCGTTCTTGATATGTGGTCTTACCATTCTATGGATGAGAATTGGTAAGTGATTTTGGAGAGGGAATCAAATGGGAACAAGTCCCTTAGGATTTTTAGCAAATCCCCAGCTGTCAACGGGTTTGATATGCCTTTACCAACTACCGTTTGAGTCGGGCTAGCCATGCTATTCCCCTCAGCATGATGAGTTGTCGGGGACTTATGTTGGGCTTAGGCTAACATTTTCCTCTATCCTTAACCGTTAAAGGTGTTGGATTATTCGGTTACTATATTCGTAACCTTGATTCTTCTTTGAGACAACTAGTGTACGATCGGCTCTATACTGGTTTACAGTCATATGATCTCATTTGGAGGAAGAGAGGGGCGCTCCTTCTGCATATCTTGGATTCGAAGGTCTTGATCAGAGGTGTAATGTTAACTTGATCATGAGAATGATCCTTATAAAGGATAATACTTCTTTAAGAACCTGCCGTTGATCTGCATCATGAGTAAATCACCATCTAAAGTCATAAGGCGATATGCTCCGTTTGAACAGACTGTTTCTATTACAAACGGTCCCTCTGATTGGTCGCTAATGTTACATATTTAGTATCATATTTCCATACTTATTATAGAATAAAATCTGCATTGTCCTAATTAAATGTTTAACTTATTTGCAGGCCCATTCCTTAAGGAGATGAAGAGAAATGAGCCCAAAAGCCCACCAGAATTCTGAATTAAATCAGAATTATTCGAGCTCAGTAAATCAGGGAAAAATCAAGAGGTTGAAAACCGGTTGAGAAGAATCCTCTCAGAATCGATCGGTTGAAGCAAAAATCAAAGCCATTTCGTCAAAATCCTGGGCTCAAACGAGAAAATCAACTGAAGATAAAAGCAGAAGGGAAATCCAGCGAGACCCACCAACAGGGCCACAGCCGCGGAAACGCGGCCAAAGCCGCGTTTCCGCGGCTTGGTTGTGGAGTTAGGGGGAGCGTTTGCTCCCCCGATCTCCCCGGATCCTGTAGGTTGGTTTTTGCCTATAAAAAGCCAGTATTTTCACTGAAAATGGGACGACCATGCAGAGATAGGATTTAGCCTAGTTTTCATTCTTTGTAGTTTAGGTTTTTCTTTTCTTTTTATGTAATTTGTATGTAAGCTTAGGTTAGATGAAGATTCATGTAAGTAAGAGAGAGGCTTATGTTGAGAGTGACACTGATGTACCCTCCTCCTTTCTTCCATTGTTTCTGCAAGCAATAAAGGTAAACATTTGTTTATGTTCATATTTTCTTTTGTTTTCTTCTTCCTCTTTCTACTTTACCTCTTTTGTTTTTGATGAGCTTGCAAGTGAATCCAGAAGTATAAGTATACAAAAAGCCTTTGTGAGTGCCAACGATACTTCATGAAAACGTTCTCCTCCTCAAGATCCGTATCACTTCATTCTTGCAAGGCTTGATGATATAATGCGAACAGGGACTGAGCTCGATCTTATGACCTATGCGTTGAACGCCTCCAAAGCAAGGTAGAACATGCAAGGGTTCCAGGTAAATCATCAACCAAACTAGGTGAGTACTTCTTTCATCTTCTTTCTTTTCTTTTATTTCTGTAAATTAATCACCAACACCATATCTTCCAAATCACTTCTTTCCCAACTCATTTGTACATAGTCGCTTTCTTTCCCATTTCTTTGTAAATAGTCATTCTCCATTCTTTTCCACTTTCTCATTCTACCATTTTCTCTCTAACCTTAACATAATTCTTTTTCCTTTTTTATTTCTTAAAAACAAAGAAGAGCATTCGTTTTGTTTTCATAAAGATTTCAATAAAGAACCTTGAACGCTTCCATCGCAAACTCTCCTTGTGGATCACGACCCGCATAACCACTTGTTATAGCGGTAAGAATTGAGCACTTGCACATTTTTATTAAAAAAAGTTCTGAAATTTCATATTTTGTGTGCAGGTTTAGCCTCAATCAAATTTTGGCGCCGTTGCCGGGGATGGTAACGGTTTTTATTGAAATCTGATTTTTATTGAAAATTTTTTAGAACTAAAACGAATTTTCTTCTCTGTTGCAGGTTATAGGACAAGCAAAGCAGGAAAATAAGATTGCAGTAACATATAAGTGGTCTTGGGCCTCTGCTCTAGAAAGCAGAGACCAAGTGCCCTCTGATTTGCCGCGTTTTCGCGACCAAAGCCGCGTATCCGCGGCAAAAAGGAGTTGACTACTAAACAGGTTTTGTGCAGGGTTGCTTTCTTTGCAAAAACTTAGCTGCTGCAATTCTTAATTCTTATATGCCATCACATAAGCCTGCTAATAAACCAACAGTAAAATACTTGTTGAAAAAGATAAAAAAAATTTATTAGACGTTTGCATTTTTAGGCACGTGTCTTTTCAATTCATTTATTTTACTGTTGAAGAGTGCTGGAGCAAGGTACGTTCGCATTGCATCTAAAATAGGACTCATCTCTTGGTTGATTTACATCGCTTTGAGTGAATCTTATTTACATATCTTGTACACTTGCCCAATTGATTTTAAGGGCACCACCCATTAACAAGATAAGGTGGGAATTTAATCACCCTTCCTTAGCCCAAAAATCAGATTCCAAGCACTCACTAACCCAAGCCTAACTAAAAATGAGTAGACGTTGGCCCTAGGGACATCTCGGACTCAATTAGGAGATTATCCTAAGGGGGAAAAGTGTTGGAATTTGACTCCTGCCAAATCAGTGTCTAGGAAAGGGATTAAGGGCAGAAAGCCCGAAGGTTGGTGGTTATTTAATTAAGGAACGTCTTTGACGGAAAACCTCCCACCAACCTTGCCCTGACCTGGCTGATTAGCTTGTGGTCAAAGTCTGCATTAAACCTCCCGTGGACAGTCTAATCAGTTAGGAGTCGTCTAGGTCATAGGTCTACCTTAACTTAGTTAGAATTTTTTTCTTTTATTTATTTGCTTATTTGTTTGTTTTTCTTTCTTTTTGTTTGTATTCTATTGTGTGATGTGGCTTATAATAACAATTTTTCCAACTTCAATAATAATCCAATTACACACCGACTTCATTTTCGGATATTATCAACCCGGCATATCATAACTTTAACCAACCTAGTGTGCCGGATTGGTCTTATCCGAATCAATATAACCCATGCCCCCAATCTAATAACTATAATTTCCAGAATGATTTCAACTCTTCACAGAGTCAGTGGGGATTCACCTCCCCCGAGTCCAATTTTCAACCAACTTGTCCTCCTTCTCTACCTTGTCCACAATATTTTCAAGATTCATACTCAGTTCCACCAGTTCAAAATAGAAAACCATCAATTTGGAACTGAGTATGCGTCAGTCCAAACAAAAATCACAAAATCTGATGGACTCACAATTTCATTACCATTCCAAGACAACACTTCATCCTTTCATCAAGACTATGAACCCATCAATTATGAAAAGATGCTTGAAGCCATGACTCAGGCTCAAAACGCTCGTAATCGTGACATAGATATGATGGTCCAATCTCTACGTTCCTACCGTTTGACCAGTTCTGATGTCACTAACCATCCTGTTGAGCCGATGAGTCAGGTTGTTTTGGAAATCAAGGTTCCATTTCAGAACAATCATTTGAACTTGCCCAAACTCCAAATTTTGAAAAGAATATTGACAGTTTGGCAAGTTATCCTTTTCCTGAAATCGAACTTGAAAATGAATATGATCATGAATCTCAACTTAGAGATTCAATAATGACTCCGGTGTCTTCACCTCATTTCAATTTTTTTCCTGAGTCAACATTGAATCCTGTGCCAATTCATAATGAAATTGAATCACTCATTCTTGATGATCATATTGAACTTGACCAATTTTACACTTTTAAAATCCTATTGACAAATTGGCAAGTTCTCATTTTTTTGATATTGAACTCAATGAGATATGTAACCTAGATTCTCAAATCTGTGATCCAGTTCAACTTTCTGAATGAATATTGACTCCTGTTTTGTTACCAAACTTGAGTAATATTTTAGAGTCAGTTTTGATTCCCCACCTATCATTCCTGAACTTGAATCACCAATATTAAGTCACATTCCATTGTTGGAAAATAAATGTGGACTTGAGTTTCACTTTCTTGACTTGGACCTACTTCCTGAACCAATCCTGACTCCTGAGCCTTTACTTGACTTAAGTCATCTTTTTGAGTCGGTATTAGTTCCTATACTTCCTGAGTCCAAGTCAATCATTCTATCATTTCATACTCCATTTTGGGACAAGGTGGTTGACAAATTTGAGTCCGAAATTAATTATGCAATTTGAAAATTAGATGGGGTCAAATATTTAATAAAAATCCTTCATGGATACATCATTCTAATGGGTTATATTAAAGAAATTTCTGGTGGTTTCCTCCGAACCCAACGAAAATTCGATTGGGCCGCATTTCGTGGACCAATCAGACCACCACCGGAACCACCACCTTAAGGTAACATTTTCCTTTCCTTTCTTCTTTTTCATGCATCTATGCATTAATTCATACATTGAGGACAATGCATGAGATAGGTGTGGGGGAGGGTCTAGCATAACTTAGTTTTTTTTCTTTTTAAAACAAAATATATATATATATATATATTATATATATATATATATATATATATATTTAACATTTTCTTTACTTTTAAAAACTTTTTGAAAATAGAAACAATATTTTGACATATGTTTTGTAAGAAATTAAGTTAATTTTAAGGAATAGGAAAATCAAATTAGAATTTCATATACTTGGTCAAAATAAGATTATTTGTTTGATTTTTAGGGTTAGGAAGATAATTTGTCAAAGTAATTTAGTCTTGATCTTTACCTTGATGAAATATGCACACTTCATACACTTACACACTTAGGGTTCAAAAATAATGATTCTTATGCCTTATAAAAAAAAGAAAAAAAAAAGATAAACAAATCTAATTATTGATTAGCTAGGTGCTTTGGCCTAAGCAAGTCTTAGTATTTATGCGAAAGATGATTAGATAAGTTTGAGAAAATATATATATAAAAATCCTCTGATTAAGCTGGGTATTTGTGCCTAATAAAGCATAAGAATTCACGCCTAAAAGGGGTTCATATAATAAAATCCTTAGTTTTGTGGCCTTGTTTGCTCGAGTCCTTAAGTCCTTGGGGTGTTTTCTCACCCGGTGCCCTAAGACCGTTTGGTTTGGGAGTCATCGATTAAAGGCTCGTTACATGGGCAGATTAGAAAGCCTAATAGAACTAAGGAATAATACCACCAATATATATATATATATATATATATATATATATATATATATATATATATATATATATATAATATATATATATAAGGTATAAGAGTTAGAGTTAATGAACCCTTAGTCAAAAGTTTCACAGTCACAAGGTGCATATGACTTAGGGTAAAGTAATAGACTAGATGAGAAGTACAATTTGACTCCTTACTTTGAATGATAACAAATTTTTGAATAGAGACTCAGTTTAGGAATAAAAAGTTCAATTTTCCTATAACTTATAGATTGCTTAAATCTTAAAATTATATTTCAATTATTTTTCTCTTTCAAAATGCATTTCGAAAATACTAACTTTTTGTTTCTCTTCCTTTATGGATTTTGTGGGTGCAATCCGCTGAAAACCCTCACGAGACAAAACTCGTCCTCTAGGGGAAACCTAGAGGTTTAACGGCTTGTTGCACATGCTCAGTGCAATCGCGCGACCTACGAAAGTGGTCTAATAATCCTTAGTATAGTTTAGTTGTTTTGCTCGAGGACGAGCAAAAGATAGGTATGGGGATGTGATTGGTCCCTAATGTTGCATATTTAGTATCATATTTCCATACTTATTATAGAATAAAATCTGCATTGTCCTAATTAAATGTTTAATTTATTTGCAGACCCATTCCTTAAGGAGATGAAGAGAAATGAGCCCAAAAGCCCACCAGAATTCTGAATTAAATCAGAATTAATTCGAGCTCAGTAAATCAGGGAAAAATCAAGAGGTTGAAAACCGGTTGAGAAGAATCCTCTCAGAATCGATCGGTTGAAGCAAAATCAAAGGCCATTTCGTCAAAATCCTGGACTCAAACGAGAAAATCAACTAAAGATAAAAGCAGAAGGGAAATCCAGCGAGACCCACCAACAGGGTGTGGCCACCTGGTCACACCCTGGCTGCGAAAACGCGGCCAAAGCCACGTTTCCGCGGCTTGGTTGTGGAGTTAGGGGAGCGTTTGCTCCCCCGATCTCCCCGGGATCCTGTAGGTTGGGTTTTTGCCTATAAAAAGTCAGTATTTTCACTGAAAATGGGACGACCATGCAGAGATAGGATTTGGCCTAGTTTTCATTCTTTGTAGTTTAAGTTTTTCTTTTCTTTTTATGTAATTTGTATGTAAGCTTAAGTTAGATGAAGATTCATGTAAGTAAGAGAGAGAGGCTTATGTTGAGAGTGACACTGATGTACCCTCCTCCTTTCTTCCATTGTTTCTGCAAGCAATAAAGGTAAACATTTATTTATGTTCGTATTTTCGTTTGTTTTCTTCTTCCTCTTTCTACTTTACCACTTTTGTTTTTGATGAGCTTGCAAGTGAATCCAGAAGTATAAGTATACAAAAGCCTTTGTGAGTGCCAACGATACTTCATGAAGACGTTCTCCTCCTCAAGATCCGTATCACTTCATTCTTGCAAGACTTGATGATATAATGCGAACAGGGACTGAGCTCGATCTTATGACCTATGCGTTGAATACCTCCAAAGCAAGGTAGAACATGCAAGGGTTCCAGGTAAATCATCAACCAAACTCGGTGAGCACTTCTTTCATCTTCTTTCTTTTCTTTTATTTCTGTAAATTAAATCACCAACACCATATCTTCCAAATCACTTCTTTCCCAACTCATTTGTACATAGTCGCTTTCTTTCCCATTTCTTTGTAAATAGTCATTCTCCATTCTTTTTCACTTTCTCATTCTACCATTTTCTCTCTAACCTTAACATAATTCTTTTTCCTTTTTTATTTCTTAAAAACAAAGAAGAACATTCGTTTTGTTTTCATAAAGATTTCAATAAAGAACCTTGAACGCTTCCATCACAACCCTCCTTGTGGATCACGACCCGCATAGCCACTTGCTATAGCGGTAAGAATTGAGCACTTGCACATTTTTATTAAAAAAAGTTCTGAAATTTCGTATTTTGTGTGCAGGTTTAGCCTCAATCACCCTCCCATTTGGGCTAAAATTTTTCTTTGGTTTTATGCATCATGATCACTGGTCGTCTAACGGCTAAAACCAAATTCCTTTCTGGAAGACTCTTTGTTTTACCTTCTTATTGAAGGCTTTTGAGATTCGAGCTTGATACAACTTAATGTGCTGCTGAGCTTGTAATCGCTTCTCATTTAGGGCTTCGAGCTCTTGAAGACGCAATCGATCATTGTCCTCTAATGTGATCTTAGTGATTAGAGCGACTCGTAATGACGACATCTGGATTTCTAACGGTATGACTGCTTCACACCCGTATACCAAGGAAAAGGCGTATTGCCTGTCGGGGTTTGAACCGTGGTTCGGCAGGCCCAAAGACATTCACTAAGCTTCTCATTCCAATCTCGCTTATTCGAGGAGACGAACTTTTTAAGTAACTTAATGATTGTCTTGTTGAATGCTTCTGCCAAGCCATTAGCGGCAGGATTATAAGCAGTTGAAGCCACCTTCTGAATTCGGTATTTATCGCAGAGCCGATAGAATACCTGGCTTATGTACTGGGGACCGTTATCATGGATGATCCACCTAGGGACACCAAATCGATGAATGACATGGTGTTTGACGAAATTAACCACATTAGAAGTTTTAACTTCAACCAGTTGTATAGCTTCTGCCCACTTTGAAAAGTAATCGGTTATTGCTAAGATAAACTGGTGACCTTTTGTTGAAGAGGGGCTGATTGGCCCTACGACATCGATTCCCCATGCTTCAAATGACCATGAAGCAACAGTTGGGTGGAGCAACTCCGGAGGCTGATGCATGAAGTCTGCATAGATTTGGCATGTTTTACACCTTCGTGCATACTGGATGGCGTCGGCTATCATGGTTGGCCAATAATATCCAAGCCTGTGCAATCGATCTTTAAGTTTCGGACCTGGCTGGTGAGCTCCGCATATGCTATCGTGTGCTTCTTTGAGCACTTCCTGTGCCTCTAAATTAGAAAGGCAACGGAGGAGGATACTGTCATATGAATGACGGTAGAGCGTCTTCAGAGTTGGATCATAGTAAAAACGGAGAGACCTTCGTCTGATAGATGCCGCTTCTTTAGGATTATCTGGCAGCTGACCATGTAGAGCATAGTCGATGAAAGAAAATCACCAATCTCTCAGCTCGAGATATTATAGACCTCTCTGGTTCTTAACATATGTTTAGAGCAGACAAGGTGTCGAGTCGCCACTGTAAGGTGATACTCGGTGTCGACTGGCAAAGCTAGCGTTATTGATAATGCAGCAAGAGCATCCGTCTTAGCATTCTGGGATCGAGATACGTGCCCAATGTAAAAGCCATCAAATAGATTAGCCATTTCGATGACTGCGTGATAATAGGGCACCAAGTCTTCATGACGGACCTCGTATTCGCCTTTAATCTGATTGACGATCAGTTTTGAATCGCCATCAGCTTTAAGGTAGCATACCCCCATTTCGTGGGTGAGCTGAAGACCAATAAGTAGAGCATTCTATTCCGCCACATGTTGGAGTATGATTCCATCAGAGAAAATGCTCTTGGAAGGACATGATTTTGTGGAGAGATAAACACAACACCCATGTCGGCAATAATCCTGCTTTTAGGACCTATTCGTGATGCTCCATCAAAGAACATCTGCCATACTTCATCCTCTGAAGTTACATTGGATTCGAAGACTTCATCTGGAATATCTTCATGAAGTTTTGAGCCTTCAGGAACTGGATGAGCAGCTAAGAACTCTGCAAGTCAGACCCGGCCGGACCTAAACGATCCAGCGCAGAGGCTCTGTTGGATTGCACATAGAATGATGCCCTGTTCTTTTCATCACCGCAGAGGTAATTAGCACTACATAGTGCTTTAGCCCTAACTTCGCGGCTAAGAACCTTGGGAATGTCCTTGGGTGCTAAAGCTGCATAAGCACCGCTGTCAACACTTATGGACGATCCCTAAGCTCTGCTGCGAAGGGCGAGCTTAGTGCTTGATGAACTGGGGAGCGAAGCACGCCATGGTGCTTTATCCGCTACGCTGCTGCGAAGGTGATTAGCCCTAGATAGTGCTTTGGCTCTAAATTTGCGGCTAAAAATTTTGGAAATGCCCTTGGGCGCTCAAGCTGCATAAGCACCGCTATCAGCACTTAGGGGCAATCCCTTAGCTTCGCTGCGAAGAGCGAGCTTAGTACTTGAAGAACTGGGGAACGAAGCACACTATGGTGCTTTGGTTCCAGCTTCGCGGCTGCGAACATCATGCGTACCCTGAGGTACTATATCAGTAGCTTCGCTCATAAGAACGAGGCTGACGCGAGGAGTTACTGCTCCTGAATTAGGCGAAGGCATGGTCGTCGTTGTAACTTCGTGGCTGACAGTCTCGTCGAAGCAGGCAGGCATCTTACCTTTTTCTTCACTAGAGAGACGAACTTGTGACATAGCTACGCCTGAGGCTTCATACAGAGCCTTCTGTTTTGGCCTCCACATCTGCTTTGAAAAAGGAGACTTAGGTTCGCAGGGAACCTGACTAGCCACACGCGAGGCTGGGAGGTGTTGGAAGGATTCTGCTTCCAGTTTCTGCTCTGAAACCTTGGCCATCGAGACCTTTCTATGCTTTTGTGCATGGAGCATTAGACCACCCCCAGAGAGGAGTTCTTCGAATTTTCCTTGGTCGAAGTGAACGACTAGGTTTTCGAAGGTAACAGGCTGAAGATTCTGACCCTTGCATTGCGGGCCTGCTTCCTTGTTGTGCCAGAAGACCGTGGTAGGCTCGCAGAGAGCCTCATCTGTCTCCACAGAGACTTGCTTCGAAGATTTAGCCAGAGGGGCTCTGGCTACACCGGCTTCCTTGAATTCAGAAGTAGACCCGAAGGTCTGTTCGTCGCATTGCGACACATGATTCTCAATAGTGGAGAATTCGATCCCCAGCGGAGTCGTCATCTTGTTTTCCATTAATTTTTCAAAGGCGAAAACTTACAAAAGGGTCAAGGAGCTAAATTACAAGTAACACAAAAGATTATAAGTAGATCTCCTCTGAGATTCTGGAGAAGTGTGCCGATAGGAGTCTGGTCAGCGCGCGACCACTTTGTCCACTTGATGATGCGATCGATGGGATTCCCTTCTCGCCTGATTCGGGAATCGAAGAACAGAAGGTTGGTAGAACCCTCTTGTTACTTCTCAAACTGCCTCCACTTGGGAATTCCTTCTCGCCTAGTTCCGGAATTTCCTTGAGAGGAAGATCTTAGGGTATCAGCACCCTGATTAGAGAAGTAGTTCTCTGAATTCTTGAAAGCAAGAGAATAGATCTCTGTTTAGCCGTCTCTCTGTGCGTGCCTCTGCCTCTGCGTGTGTTTCCGCCCCCTCTCTCCTTGTATGCCTCTGGTGGGCTATTTATAGGGAGACCAGGGGTATAATTGTCCCTTGAAAATCTGGAAACAGATTGAGTCAATCTATTTAAATCTGGAAAGTTGCCTTACCGCGAGGCTAGAATCAGCTTCTGCGAAGCTAGGAATAGCAAGTAGCGTCGATCTCCTGATCTGTTTTGATTCTTTCCAAATAACTGAAAGATCTCCCCTGATCCTCTTACTTATTTTAGGAGAGTCAAGAGATTATGGTAATCGATTGCCAAATTTGATCTCAAATTTGATCTCGATTAGATTTGATCTTGAATAGATTTGATCTCATCTGGAGATTTGATTGGTCAAAGGTGATCATAAAAGACCCGCAGCGGAGCTGCCGCGTTAAGCTCGCAGCGGAGATGGAAGGAGCATCTGGCGAAGTCAGAAGAAAGCTCTTCAGCAGAGCTGGATAAACATGTGTGGCGAAGTTACCGAACATCCTTCTGCTCGGTTGTGTGTGGCTTCGAGCGAAGCTAACTCTCTGCGGAGTTAACTGAGCACTTCAGGCGAAACTGTAAGTTAGCTCACTGATAGAGCTTTGAACGGCTTCAAGGCGAAGTTGGATAAACTTAGCCTCTCAGGTGAGGCTATCCCCTCGGGCTCATGTGATGCTAATTGTTGAGCTAACCTAGCATCTTAGACCTGCTTAGATCTCTTCAAAGGCAATCTGGGCTCATTGTCCGCTTCACTGGATCAGTATAGTCCAAGTCGCTGATTTGTCCCTCGGAGATGGGTAAAAACTGGTCGTCAGCTTGTCTACCACTTGTCTTTTATAAATGTCAACAAGTTAGACATTGTTCAGGCCAGTTAGAAATCTTGTCTTTTTTAGAGTGTCAACAATGATATTCCAAAACTTATTATATAACCAAGATAAATTGAACATTAGGATCTTGCATGATCCTATTCGTGTTGGGGATTGTAAATATGTAAACAGAAAAGTGGTCATAAAAGGTGAGTTTCATGAACCACCACATTATCTAAATTGGGCAGCAACGCTTGGCCCAATCCGACCACCACCGGAACCACCACCTTAAGGTAACTTTTTCCTTTCTGTACTTTTTTTCTTGCATATATGCATTCGTTCATTCATTGAGGACAATGCATGAGATAGGTGTGGGGGAGGATTCTAACATAACATAGGTTTTCTTTTAATTTATAAAAAAATTGAAAAAGGAAACAATATTTTGACTTATTTTTTTAAGAAATTAAGTTTATTTTGAGAATCATAATTATGATTTCTTACACTTGATCGAAATAAGATTATTTGTTTAAGTTCTAGGATTAGGAAGAAAAATTGAAAAAGTAATTTTGTCTTGAGTTTTACCTTGATGAAATTGCATACTTTACACACTTACACACTTAGGGTTCAAAATAAAGATTCTTATGCCCTATAAAAATAAGAAAAAAATAAAAATAAAAAATATATATTATTAAGAAAATTCTTTGATTAAGCTGGGTATTTATGCTTAATAAAACAAAAATATTCACGTCTAAAAGTGGTCCCTACTATAAATTAAAAAAATCTTAATTTTGTGGCCTTATTTGCTCGAGTCCTTAAGTCCTTCGGGTGTTTTCTCACCCGGTGCCCTAAGACTCTCTGATTTAGAAGTCACCAACCTAAGGCTTATTACGTGAGCAGATTAGAAAGCCTAATAAAAGTAAGAGATATTACCATAGTAAATATGTAAAAATAATATATAAGAGCTAGACTTGAAGAATCCCGAGTCAAATATTCACGTTCACGAATGTGCATATGACTTAGGATAAAATAATAGACTAGATGAGAAATACAGTTTGACTCCTTATCTTGATTGATAACGATTTTTTGAATAGAGACTAAGTCTAGAGATGAATAATTTGATGTTCCTATGACTTATAGATTGCTTAATTCTTACAAAAATACTTTAAATATTTTCTCATCTTTTCAAAATGCGCTTTCAAAATACTAACACTTTATTTCTCTTTCTTTATGGATTTTGTGAGACGAAGATCGTCCTTTAGGGGTAACGTAGAGGTTTAACATCTTGTTGCACATGCTAAGTGCAGCCGTGATTCTTATGAAAGCGGATAGTTAGTTTAATTTTATTTTTTTGTTTTATTTGAGGACGAGCAAGAAATAGGTGCAGGGTATGATTGTACAAGTGCATTACATATTTAGTGTCACATGTGTCTCATTTCTTTATTTATTTTTGTAATAAAACTCTACTATTTAATTCATTTTCATGTCTAGTGGAATGTAAGGTAATTAGTGAAGAAAAGAAAAAATAGACCGATTTATCCAATTAAATTCCAAAATTCAAAGATCAAGCAAATCAATGGGGATCTACTCAAATTGATAGGTTTAGAAATAATTCTATCTGAAAGTCGGGTATATCAGAAAAGATAATACCAGTTAAAATCAATTAAAAGCAGATTTTTGAAGACCCAATTAGCTAATCTGAAGATTAAAGGATATATCATCAAATCCAGAGCAAAAACTGAAAATCCAATTGGATATAATGATTACATCTCAATTTTACATTATTATCACCACATTTGCATATTTATCCTTGATTATTCTTTATTTAACATTGCTATTTAACTCTCTTTTTGATTATCGTGTGTAGTTACTTAAATGAGAAGATAAAGGTACACGAATCTTCTATTTTATCCCTAATCCTATCTAAATTTGGGTTTCAATATAAATCAATTTGAAATCAAAAGGAAGAAAGGGTATATCATCATCTTCATAATTCAAACTCAAAATCAGAACATATATTTCTAAAAGATGGATGGGATAAAGCTAATCCTAATTGGAGATAAGGAGGATAATTTAAATTAAATAGAGTTCAAAATCAATTCAAACTCGAATTCAGACTGGACACCTCTTTGTATTTTGATCATCACTTTCGCTATAGATATTCAAATTTGATGATTCAAGATGTTACAGAAAAAGGACTTAAAAAGCTACAATTAGTATGTTGACCACTGTTTCCAATTCAGCCCTCAGATGAGTCATGTTCAGCAATCAACACGCCGACTTGCTGCAGATTAATTCAGAATTGAATTCCCATATTGAATTAGAATTGAGTTATATCTCCTAATTTATATCTTATTGTGATTGGCACTGAGGCCTATTTAAAGAGTTGAAATCTCTCATAATCAAATATCTTCACATCAGAGATCATAACTTAAGATTTTTCTTTTGTTTCTCTTCCAAATTTTTATTGTAATTTTTTGGGTCTAGCTCTAGTTCAAGTTTTGTAAAGAAGGAGAAAGCTCTTGTAATTGAAATTGACAGCATCAATAACAAGATTTTTCTTTCTAATTTTTCTTTATTTACTTGCTTTCTTTACTTGCTTTTTTCTTTTACCATGCTTTCTTTAGATTCTCTCATGAGTAGGAAATTTTCTTTACGACTTATTAATCTCTACCCACCACTACTTTTAGTTCTATATTAGAATAAGTCGATTGGATCTTATGCATGCTTAAACTCTAGAAATAGCTAATACTCTTGAAGAAACATGATGATAGTTAAATCTATTATTTGCTAATACTTCCTAATGACTTTTCTTATTCTATGCTTAGATAGCCTTGATAGTTTAATATTAGTTATTCTTCTTATTCTATGCTTGGCAAACTTTGATAGTTTAATGTTAGGTCTTAGTTAGTGATTATTTCAAATAGACTTTCTCCATCTTATGTATCTTACATGAATTAATGCAACTTTAAGATATAGTTTTTATGATTAAAGTGAAGTTTAATTTAGCATAGGTTAGTAAGTTAGTGGTGGTAGATGATTAGTAAGCCTTGCTACTTAATATTTCAAAATCCTAGTTTTTAGTCCAACTCTATCTTCATCTTTCTACTTCTAAACACTTGACATAGAGTTTTTTTAGAAGAAAATTTAACCAATTTAGTGTTTTAAGCGATACTGAAAAGCTTCTATCGCATTCCTCCCAGTAAATTCGACCCACATAGCCCTTACTACTACGAATATATCATAAAACATAGAGACACGCCTTCATCTAGATAATATCATTCTAACTCTTAATTTCTTCTCCATTTTTCGGCAATCATATAAGGAGATATCGGGAAGCAACGATCCACGGCCTCTTGGATCTGGCTCTACGGTTAGATCCAGGCCGCAGATCTATGATAAAAGTTGCAGATCCACGGCATTTTTTTCAAATCTGGGGGAGCGTTTTCTTCCCCTATCTTTGTACGCTATCCCTTATCTCATTTCTCCTATAAATACTAGCATTTCCGAAGGCAGAAGGGCACCAATCAGCAGAGAGTTTAGGCTAGTTTTTATTTCTAGTTCTTAACTTAGGTTTTTTTTCATTTTTACGCAATTTTTTTTCTTTTATTTATCACTTAGGTTAGAAAAGATATTCATGTGAGAAGGAGAGGAAAATTTGTATTGAGAGTAACAAAAAAGTAAACTTCTTCTTTTCTTTCATCGTTTTTCTATTTAATCAAAGCTTGTTTTTCTTCTTCTTTTTTTACTTTGCTTGCCTCTGTGATGATTTGTAAATCCAAATGAATCCTATAGCCTCGAATATGCCTTGCTCTTGCAAGTGACATTAATGGCTTATGGTGATGGCAACCATTTTTTTATTATTTTCTGCTTGCACTTTTATTTGCTAGTTTAGATTGATAATGGGGAAGATCCTATATACCATGCTTTGATCACTTTCAAGCCAAGGTAAATCGTTGCAACAGATCCAAGATAAGCAAGCGCCGAAGAGGTAAGTAAGTATTTCCCTTACTTTTTCTTTACTTTAATTTCTTAGAATCGAAATACTTTTTAAAACCATTATTTCTTTATCATTTTAATTCTTTCTCATTTAACTTAGTTTTTCCTTTCTTTTAAAATAACAACACAATCTCTTCTTCCATCTTCTTCTCTTCTAACTTAATATTTTTTCCTTTTCCTTTCTAAAATAAAGAAGAAAGTTTTAACCAGTTTTTGTAAATTTGAAAAGAAACTTACTTAACTGGTTCCATCGCAGTCCCTACTTTGGGATCACCACCCGCATAGACACTTGCTATAACTGTAACATTGAGAAAATCTAGCACTTTCTATTATTCAATCTAAACTCTATCTTTTCTGTACAGGTCTGAACTTAATTAGTAAGATGTTTCCTTTGAAGCTTAATTATCAAATTGATTCATGTATGCATACTACTATCAGAGACAAATCATGGCTATGGCATTTTCGTTTGGGCATTTGAGTTCCAAGGCCCTCTCTCATATGTGTAGCAAGAATATTGTTGAAGACATGCCGCCTATTGAACTTCAAGAGAAAGTTGTGAAGGATATACCTTGGCAGGCATCACAAAATTATTTCCTGGTTGGAAGGTCGTGGAGAGCATCACATCCTTTAGAGCTTGTATGTTCGGATCATTGTGGTCCAATGCACACTACTTCGATTGGAGGTAATTGGCATTTTCTAACATTTATTGATGATTATTGTAGGAAGACGTGGGTTTTCTTTCTCAAAGAAAAATCAAAAGTTTATAAATATTTTAAAAGCTTCAAGTCTTTAGTTGAAAGGGAAAGTGGCTTCCCGTTGAAGACCCTACGTACCGATCACGGAGGTGAATATGTTAGTTGTAAATTTGAAGCTTTCTTGAAGGAAAATGGCATTCGGCATCAGCTCACTACTCGATATACTCCTCAATAAAATGACATTATCGAGAGAAAAAATCGAACAATAATGAAATTGGCTCGAAGCAAGTTGAAGGCAAAAGGTATTCCAAATGATTTTTGGGCTGAATCTGTGGGATGTGTTATCTATCTTTTAAATCGGGCATCTTCAAATTGCAAGATCACACTCCTGAAGAAGTTTGGGGTGGATATAAACCAAGCATGGCACATTTGAGAGTTTTCGGCAGTATTGTTTACTCCCATATTCCAGATGAGAGAAGGAAGTAGTTGGATGACAAATCTGAAAAGTGCTTCCTCATGGGATATAGTGAATGTTCCAAGGAATACAAACCATATACTCCCATCCCAAAGAAGCTAGTTATTGCCAGGGATGTAAAGTTCGATGAAAAAGAAGCTTGGAATTTGAGTGCAAATGACCCAAAAGACAAATCTCTTTGTGTGGACTTGGAAGAAGAAAAATAAATTCAACATGATAATGAAGCGGTATACACTCCACCTTATTCTCCTCATTCTTCTTCATCTTTGTCTTCACCACCCTCGTCTTTGCCATCTACGTCCTTACCGACAAATTTAAGTACTCCTCCCTGAAAAGCAAAGAGCCTAAAAGAGATCTATGAAGATTAAAGAAACAATCTGAATAAAGATTTGGTGAACTTTGCTTTATTTGCCGATGCGAATCCGATTTCTTTTGAAGATGCTTCAAAAGAAGAGAAGTGGAAGAATGCTATGTATCAAGAAATTAATGCCATCCAAAGAAAAAAAACATGGGAGCTTGTAGAG
>JAVJIF010011238.1:0-97500 GCA_038442645.1 Agave tequilana | reverse complement strand
TTCAAATTGGGTTTGGATTCCTAAAGGTTAATGTTTTAATCTTATTATTGGTACCATTCTAATGTCTATCTTTCAGGTACCATATAAATAGTTTGATAAAAAAAAATATTTCAAACACTATGATATATTTTTTGCAGGAGGAGAACACATATTTTTCTATATCTGTTATAACCTGTTTTCTGCAGGGGGAGAATATATTTTCTGCAGGAGGAGAACATATAACATATTTTCTGTAGGGGGAGTATTCATGCACACAAAGTGTCATCATCAAAAGGGGGAGAATGTTGGAACTTGCGTTTGATGGTACATTTGTGATGTCATTTCAATGGAGCTCTATTTCACAAGCCTATTCAAGAGTTCTACATCATCAAGATTTCCCAAAGAGAGTAGCTATGGATGTGTATCGTAATATTTATTAGAATGTTAAAAGCCTTGAAACACACATACACATCATTAATCTATTAGTAGACTTGACCTTTCCTATTAGTAGACTTGACCACCTATTAGTAGACTTGACCCTTTCTATTAATAGACTTTACCCTTACTATTAGCAGACTTGACCCTTCCTATTAGCAGACTAATAGGGTTGTTAGTCGACTTATCAAAATGACTAGTCGACTAATACATGATGTAGTCGACTTATAATTCCTTCTGGTCGACTAATTATAGAAACTTGCATATCTGTTTCAGTCCTATGTAGTCGACTTATACTGAAGATTAGTCGACTAACCCAGTCAAATTTGCCTATACTAGTTAACTAACCCCCAACCCCTAGTCGACTTATAGCAGTTTGTAACTGTTGTACAGTTATTGAATTCTGCTGTTTTATCCAACGTTTTAAAATTCATATTTGTCCTAATAACCACCCTAACTGACTATAGATTTTAGCTGTAAATAGGGGTGTTGTCCTAGGATCAATTCACCAATTCAAAACTCAAGTTTTCAGCCTAAAACTCTGTTCAAAATTTTGTTTTTCTGAAAACTTGTTTCCACTTTCTGTTTCTTCACCAATTCCTACTCTATTGTGAAGATTTCTGAAAATCCACCTATAATAGCCCTTGTCCATGATCACATACAGATTCAAGGCTTATAGAAAAGTTTGTAATCACTCAAAGAGGAGCATTGTACAAGAGCGTCTTCGGGTTGAAGAGAGTTTGTACAAGGTGTTGTGGTCTTCTTGGTTGTAAGAAGAGTTGTACACATTTGACAAAGGGGATTTGTCACGTGGTGTGCAAGGTGTTAATTTTGGGTGTACAAAGTCAAAGGATAAAGGAAAATCTCAAGCGGTTGGCTTGGGGACTGAATGTAGGTCACGTGGACCGAACCAGGATAAATCTCTTGTGTTTGCGTTTGCTTTATTTTCTGACATTTAATTTCTTTTTATGCAAGTTTATTTCTGTAACGTTAATATCTTTGTTTGAGTGTTGACGTGTATATTAGATCTTACAATTGGCATCATCTCGGGACCAACATTTCTTTCTTTTCCTTCTTTCTTTCTTTCTTTCCCTGCTCTGCTAACTCTCTCTCTCTCGCCTGATTTCACACACTCTTCCTCTCTCTAAATATATAATTATATATATATATTATATTTTTATAATATTTGAACGCGCAAGCGCATTGAAAAGTTAAAGCTTTCAGACTTTGGGTATTTTCCTGTGTTTTCTGTACTATTAGGCAAGTGTTCTCGCTTCGTTTCTTGGTTTCCCCACTTTGAAGGGAGATTTGTATTTTATTCGTGTAAATGGTGTAATTTCTGAATTGTATATTTGTATTGGTGGACATGTATCTATATTGATGCGATGATTATTTATAACAGCGTAGTTTAATACCATTCTTATATATGCATGTGTGTTCTTTGATACTAACATCTCCTATAGGTACATTCTCAGCCCCGGGCTTAATCTCTCAGAGGTTTATTAAATTCCTGGACTTTCTAGCTACGCCTGGATAGGCAGCTTAGCGCTCAGTATTTTACCACTAAACACGCCTAGGCGGAACTCTGTCAAATTTAGACTCGCATCTTAAGCCGAGTCGTTCCTGAGTTTCACCAGATGCTCTAGTGATTAAACATTATTCGCTGATCTTGTCCCCAGCTTGTTTAGCTTCGCTTGCTTATTTACTCACTTGCCTACTCAATAACTCGATTGACTCTTTTATTTGACAGTTGTGAAGAGTTTGAAATCTCTACTTAAATTGTTTTTCAAAACTGAATGTTTTTCGATGTTCGTACCGATCTGTATCGGTTCCATTTTTCTATTTCATCTTGTTCGACAAATGATATCTGTTGTATTATCTCTTGACATGCTTTCACCTACCTGTTATTGCCTGATACCTGCATGCTGCACCTGTATATTATTACTTTACACCCACCTGATATTACCCGACATCTGACACGTGATCACTTGACACCTGCCATGCCTGATACTTGACTCTTATAATTATCACAATACGAGAATGATGACCTGACATCTTGATTATACCTTGATATATTCCAGTATAATCTGTACCCCTAACATGTATTCATGATACACATGACATGCTCCTGCTCATTCCCGTACACTGATAATTATCTAATAAACAATAAAAAGGACAACTTATACCGGGTAAGGGGAAAACTGATGGACTTCAATTGTGGTTTTGTTTACAACGGTATATGGATGTTGTGCAACTAAAAACTTGAGGTTTTACCTGTGGGCCCTCAGGTGTTCTGGGCAGGGTAGTTCTTATACCCGGATATTGTAATCAATCCATCGTGAGTGCTTAGCCGCACGAGCCTGACTAAATGTCTGGTTTTCGGGTCGTTGTTCCGGACATGCATGAAACCCATTGTAAACATAATTTGGTTGTCTCATCATAAGTTTTCAATAACCAACCTCGACTTACTCAAATATGGATGTATGTTCATTGAGTCGTATGCCAGGATACATACCTAGATATATGAGTTGGACGAGTAATAATAAAAGATGTTAATTAATAATTCCTTGTACGTTTTGCTATTCGGGTTTTGTGAACTCAGGTTACGGTGACGTGAGACATAGGGTATACAGATGAGGGTTTTCTTGTTTGATTATTCCTTCGATGTACTAGTCTCATGAAGTCGTAATCTGAGCTTATACAACTGGTTTTGCCTATATTCGATATTAACAGTTTTATCAGTTTTATATCAGTTTTATGATGTTTCGTAGTTTAGGAGATAACACAGGTTATATGAACTCAGGATACGGTGACGTGACGTATAGAGTTTATATATAAGGGTTTTCTTATTTGGATTACTCCTTCCACGTACTAATCTCATGGATTGGATTGGTAATTTGGGCATATATAACTGACTTTACCGTATTTAGAAATTTAGGCTTACATAACTGACTTTACTGTATTTACTTTACCTACTGCCTCCTTGCCTGCTCCTGTGTGATGTGCTCACAACACGGTTTTCATCACATGCTCTTTGACTTGGATTTATCGATACACTTGTGCTTATCTATGCACGCCACTTGGCTCTCACCTCACCACTTGTACTCCCCTGAATCTACATGTCGATCCTAGAGCTTGGAGCTTGTGGATTCTTCCGGTTGTAGAACAGAGTAGTGCAGTGAAAGCGTGAATCTCCGACAGACCATCCAGAGTGTTTTTATTTCAGGCCCCCTTCTCGTCTCTTGAGTTTTTCTTTTGTTACTTGTGAGTATTTTTTATACTTTTCATATTTGTATATCTCTTTGTATTCTCACATTTACGCCTATCGATGATGTAATATTCTTGTAATATTGTATCATATCTGTGATAACTTTGTATTTGTTCTCATATGTTGGAATGTATAATGCACCACATACTTTCGTACTCTGATTCTTGTCTGTATTGATGCTTAATATATATATATATATATGTAAGGGTATTTCTAACATGCGTATATACGTCATAGTAACATCCCCGAACCCGCGGGATCAGGGCGTTGCACTAACTTTATTGGTACAAAGAGGATGGAAAGTTTATCAATTGGATGTCAAATCAGCATTCTTGAATAGTTTTCTAGAAGAAGAGGTTTATGTGAACCAACTACCTGGTTATGTGAAGAAGGGTGCACAAAACAAAGTGCGTCATTTGAAGAAAGCATTATACAGACTCAAGCAAGTACCGAGAGCATGGTATAGTCGCATCGATGGATGCTTTATAAAGAATAGCTTCAAAAGTATCCTTTTGAATATACTCTCTACATCAAAAAAGGTGATCAAAATAAATTGTGGATGGTTTGCTTATATGTTGGTGATCTCATTTTTACCTGCAATTCTACAAGCATGTGTGATGTATGCAAGAGGAATTTGATGTGTGAATTCGAGATGACCGACATGGGTCTACTTCATTTCTTTCTTGAAATTGAAGTCAAGCAGCAAGATGATGGTATATTCATTTCACAAAAGAAATATGCAAATGATATTTTGAAAAGGTTTAAAATAAAGGGCGCTTCACCTCTATGCACTCTGATGGAAGTTGGTTTGAAGCTTAGCAAATCTGAAAATAAAGAAAGTGTTGATGGAGTTCTCTATTGAAGTCGTGTTGGTAGTTTTATGTACTTGACTACAACAAGACCAGATCTTATATTCGCTGTAAGTATGCTTAGTTGATTCATGGAATCAACAAAGAAAAGCCATTGGAAAGCAGGGAAAAGAGTTCTAAGGTATCTTTGTGGAACCATCAATGAAGGCATAAATATAAAAGAGTGGAAGATTCAAGTTTGATTGGCTAATGTGATAGTGGTTGAGGCAAAAGTATTGATGAGTGCAGAAGCACTTTCAACTATTTTGTCCATATTGGTTCAGGTGCAATCTCATGGTCATCCAATAAACAAAGTGTTGTTGCGCTTTCTACAGCGGAAGCAGAGTATATTTCATTGGCATTAGCTTCGTGTCAAGCATTTTGGATCAGGTGAATCTTGAGCGAAGTCAAGCATAAACAAGTTGAAGGAACTACATTATTTTGTGATATAGTTTAACTATTTCTCTTATAAAGAATACTGTTTTTCATAAGAAAATCAAGCACATAAGGATCAAGTATCACTTCATTCGTGACTTAGTAAAAGATGGTGAGATCAATGTCATGCAAACCACAAGATTAAATTGCTGACATATTTACAAAAGCATTGAAGTATGATGTTTTCAAACAGATGAAAGAAAAACTTGGCATAGTGATAACCTAGCTTAAGGGAGGCTGTTGGAATTATAAGCTGGACTCTTTATTCCATTTGTTTCCTCGTCTTCTCAAGACACATTGAACCTAACTACAAACTCTTCGTGTTTTGGATACATTGGATAAATACTCTTCGTACAATGAACAAACACTTCGTATTTTGTGATATAGTCAAGGGGATGAACCTAATCTATTTATGATGCATGAATATATTTAATTTTGTTGATTTTTATATTTATCTTCATGGCCTATTAAAAGCCATGTAACTGTTCACACTCCGAAAAGACAAATTCCTTGACAACACTTCAACTGGTCTGAACAATGTCTAACTTGTTGACATTTACAAAAGACGAGTCGTAGACAAGCTGATGATCAGTTTTTGCCCATCTCCGAGAGACAAAGTAGTGACTTGGACCCTACCGATCCAGTGAAGCAGATAATAAGCCAAGTATTACCATTGAAGAAGCCTAAGCAGGCCTATAATGCTAAGTCAGCTCAACACTTTGCCTCGCATGAGGCCAAAGGGGCAAACTTCTCTCGAAAATTTATAGCCTCGCTAAAAGGAAAAGTTTCTAGCTTCGCATGAAGCTTTACACAGCTCCGCAGTGAGCTGACTCATAACTTCGCCTAAAGCTAATCTTGCTGGCTTCGCCTCGAAACATATCACAGCTCTATTTAAAGAGCTAACTGATAATTTCGCTTGAAGCTTTGTGATAGCTTTGCCTGAAGCTTTATGATGCTTTATCTGAATCTTGGTTTAGCTCCGCTGAAGGCTAACTTATAGCTTCGCCTGAAGCTTTATTTAGCCTCGCCTTCACTGGCTAGCCTCGCCTGAACAAGCTAGCCTCACCTCCACTGGCTAGCCTCGCCTCAATTGGCTAGTCTTGCCTCAATTGGCTAGCCTCACCTCCACTGGATTTAAGGTAACCGCTCCGCTAAGTTAGTAGGAGAATTAATAGGTGGTTACACCTATGATCCCTCATTAAGATGAGACAATCAAAGGGATCATAACTCCCTGTTGAGCCTATAAATAGCCCACTAGTAGGCTAGGCTTAGAGTCTTGAAGAAATTCAAGTCTAAGAGGATTTTTTGAAGAGCATAAAGCTTTTTTGGTGGCTTAAAAGCTTAAGCTAACAAGAGATCTACTCTCTCGCTTCTAAGAATTTAGAGAATCACTTCTCTCACCCTATAAAGATAAATTCAGGGTGCTAATACCCTAAGATTTTCCTTTCTCAAGGAATATCCGGAACCACGTAAGAAGGAATTCTTAAGCAGTAGCATTCGAAGATTGATTGCTCGTATCGTCAACGAAACGAATTGGTCGCGCGCTATTTAGACTTCCACCGACACACTTCCCCAGGAATCTCAGTAGAAGATTCTTGTAATTTCTTTTTTAATTACTTGTAATTTTCTGTAATGATTTGTAAGTTTCCCCCTTTTCAAATCTATGGAAAAAAGATAGTGACTCCATTGGGGATTGCATTCTTCACTGTTGAGAATTAAGTATCGCAATGTGACGATCAGACCCTCGGGTCTAGTGCTGAGACATTGGTCACTCATTTTGACCAAGAGAGATTCAAACAACTTCTCTCCAAGGGTAGCACAAGTCCCTTGCATGAGCGTAAGTGTAGGAAGGTCAGCATAGCCAGAGCCCCTCAAGTCTCTGTTGAGACAAGTAAGGCTCACTGCAAGCCTATTACAGTCTCATGCGAGGCTAAACAGACTCTATGTGAGTCTAGTACAGTCTCAACAGAAACAAACATTGCGTGCAAAGCTATAAAGGTTCTCTGCGAACCTAAAATTGCCTCTGCTAAGGTTATTTAGATTAAAAAAATCCAACTTAACCTCATACGAGGCTGGAGATAAATCTATTGATTCAGCTTCAATCTCTGTCTGTGAGACTATTTTAGGTCTTCACAGAGCTAAGTCTCGCCTGTTCCACGAGGCTAAAGCTAAAGCACTACTTGGTGCTAACAACGAGGCTACTGCAGCCTCGCTTACATCATCAGCACTATTGAGCAGTGCTAAAGCAGCTCTTAGCCACGAGGCTAAAGCTAAAGCATCACTTGGTGCTAGAAGTGAAGCTATTAAAGCTTCGCTCAAGTCAAGAGCACTGCCCAGGTTCGCCCCTAGCGGCAGAGCCAAAGCACTAAGTGCTCAAACAACTTCACAAACTAAGCCTTATAGCGAAGCTATTCTAGCTTCACCTTCAGCCAAAAAAAGGCCTTCAAGGCTAAGCCTAAGGCTTCTCAGCCCAAGGGGACTAGCTTCCAGTCTCCTTGAGTTTTTGTGTTGGATCGCACTACTACAGAAAGCTAGATTCGCATCGGATTAAATCCGACACTATAAATAAACAGCGTCAGGCCCACAACCGACTCATATACAGGAGACGTGAAAAATACCAATTTTTCGCATCAGATAAAAACTGACGCAAAATAAGTTTTTGTGTCGGTTTCTAACAGAACCGATGTGAAGTCACTAATATTTGGCATCAGTTTTGTTAAAGAACCAACGCGAAATATTGGGATTTCGCGTCGGTTCTAGTATAGAACCGATGCGAAATGTTCGGTTCTATAAGTTACAGACCGGTGCACATTTCGCATTGGTTCTACTAGAACCGACGCGAAAAGGGTTTTTCGAGTTGGTTCTTTTACAAAATCGACGTGAAAGATACTTTTAGCGTCGGTTATTATAAATAACTAACACGAAAAGTTTAGTTTTTTCTAAGTAAAATTTTTATAATACAACAATCGCTGTTTACAATATTAGTCCAGATCCAAAATATAGATCACAACATACAGAAAGACATTCTCTCCTCATCACATTTATTGTCAATACTTGTAAATCGATACAACATACAAGTAATTAACACATATAGCCATATCTTAATTCACCCATTACTTGAAAATACACAATCACATGGCTGGATACATGTAATATATACATACACACATATATATTTCCACACTATGTCCAATATTATAACAACAAATGCATCAAATTAAAATATGCACCAAGTAACATACATACGTACCAAATGAGAGTGAAGAGTACCAAATGAGAGTGAAGAGTACAACATTTGTACTATACTCAACATTTTAATAATCTGTAATTAGAATGAGAAAAGTTTATCATAAAAATCTACAAACATATAAATGATGAAAAACCAATTAAAGTATTAAAAAAACTTATTATTAAAATAAGATAAACAAATATCCGCCCACTCCTGATTACATTGATTTCATTTTCTGTATATGTTTTTTCAAGATTGAACTGCAAACATTGAAATATTTTTATTAAATTTAATACTTAAAAAAAACTCGGACGCATAGAATTTTACCTCAGTTGGAATAGCATCCCATTGAAAGTGGATTATATCCCGCATCATCCGCATAATATAGTATCCGCACTGAATGCTATCAGGCTGACGAGGACACTACAAGAAGCATGAGGAACATATTAATACATAAATAGTTTAAACATTATTAATTTAAAAAATATTAAATTCTAAATAATAAATACCTTAATAAAATGCCATTTAGGTTTTTGTGAAGGCCGTATGCTTTGATTCCCACTTGTTGATATGAACATGGAGAGGGCCTTTTCATAAATTTATAATATTAAATACTAACATTAATATGGAGATTAAAAATTTTAAATAGAGCTAACAAAATAAAATATAAGTGTAAGACACTTAGGGTACTCATATCTTCGAGAGGAAATGGAAGCGGTGCAGAGTTGTCCAATGGTAGCATGATGGACACTCTATAGCAATCCTCTCTAAGTGGTCGACCGGGAAGTAATTGGCATTCAACAACATATCCCCACTCCACAATCATTTTATGGGGATCAATGGCCAATTCACACACATATTACCACCCTGTGATATAAACTAATAAACATGAATTAATAAAATAAGATTATAATTAAAAAAATAAATATTAATTAACAAAATATCATGTAATAAATTAAAATAATAAATAAGATTACCGGTAGAATAACGATTACATGTCTTGAAAATGAGCAACTGTCATCTTCGCTATGAAGTGGACGAGGGGATCCAGGAGGTTGAGACGACAAATGATAGTACTCTTGCTGCACTTGTTTCCTTACCTCATAAATAAGATATTGTCTCATGTTTTGAAATTGTGTATTCATATATTCAGTATCTCCTTGTTTGTCATAGTGGAATGGCGTCTCGAGGTTGGGGGAAGAAGTTGGTGAAAGTAGTCCCTTCTCTATCGCCTTTAACACGACCGGGAAGCTCAATGCCAATGTCAATATGTCATCTCTCCCAGCTGGACGAATAGCTCCCAGTGTCACTGACTGGGTAAGTTGTTCCAAAGAAAATAATTGAGAGTTAACACACACACACACACACACACACACACACACACACACACACACACATATATATATATATATATATATATATATAAACGATTCTAAATAAATAATGTTGTGACAATTTTGATGTAAATAAAAAACACTAACAATTCTTGTTGCAATGGTTGATGCATCTCCATTAATGTATGAACCATCTGATTTTAGTCTAGCTGTTTTCCACAATTCATGTCGAGGAATTGTGGACTCTGATAATGAATCATCGTCAGATGACTCTGCTGATTTCTGAACAAGTTGTTTTATAAAATAAGATACACATGTATTAGTCTTAACCTATAAAATATTATATAAAATTAAAATTAACAAATATTATACCATATCTTTTCAAGGCGCTCATATCCCTTACGTCCAAATTTATGCTGATATTTAAACTTTTTCTAAATCTCCCAATTACTATCAAACAAATCTTATTACAAAAAAGTCAATTATTAAGTATTGATTAAAATTCATTTTCAAATATGATAAGCTACAAAATAATTATACCTTAAACTCTTCAGTTGTATGATAAGACATAAATCTGTCCCAAATGTCTTGAACAATGAAATGAGCATAGTTTTCCGGTGGATGCTCAGTTAGATCTTTCGCAATGTAATACTTTATCAAATTGTTCTTGAAGTGTCTCCATTTACTTCCAACATAAACCAATAAGCTTTCTTTCGACACTCTTCTATCACAAATACAGACTGTAATAAGTTACGCATATTAGAATAACATTTATAAATATATAAACAATTAAAAAAAATTTACCGTTAGCTCATTCCAAATTTTGTTCTTTAACTCTTTGGAAACTTGATGCCAATCTGAAATGTCGATAGGGACATCTTGACGAGTAATGGCTCCGAGATAACTTTGCATTTGTGTGTCGGCATCACCAAGAGGCTGATGCAAATCGTTAAATTCAACAATTACTTTATTTCTCAAATGTCTCATGTTAGGAAGGTGACTCATGCGAGTGGCACCTCGGGTCTTTCTTTCAGGACTACTGCCAGATGAATCCATATGCCTGTTAAGGAATAAAAACAAAAACAAAAACATTAGTAATATAAAAATTATAGAATAACAAGAGACAATTAACAAGTATAAATAAATATATGCATATGCAAATAAAGCAAGAGGTATTTAATGAGCATAAATAATAACAGACAATTAATGAGAATAAATAACTATTTAATTAATATGCAAATTATTCAAAATTAAATTTACCTTTAATTTTTTTTTGTTTTCTTTTTTTGCTTATTTTCTCAACAAAGATGCCTTGAAAGTGATCTTCTCTAATGTAGAGCTCATCTTCCTCCGCATCATCATCAAAATCTATATTATCATCATTATCTTATATTGTTAATCCTAAAGAGAAAGAAGGAACCTCATCAATATAATCCCCTGTATCATTCTCAATATTACCATTAGGAGTAATATTTCGCTTCGTTCATAGCACAATAGACCACTTTTTATCAGCAGGATCTGTGATATAAAAAACTTGTTTTGCTTGAGATACCAAAATGAATATGTCCTCTTATGGCCCTCTCTATTAAGATCAACTTGAATGAATCCTAACTCATCGATTTTAATATCATTGTTATTCTTCACCCACTTAAACTAAAACACAGTATGATGAAACATAATGTAATCTAACTCTTATATGTTCTTTATCACCCCATAGTATGATATATTTGCATATTCTTATTTTTTTTATCTTTGGCACTAAAAATATGCATTGCGTGAGCCACTAATGTTACTCCACTATTCTGTACAGTACACTTATCATCATGTTCTTTTGTGTAAAATAATAATCATTTGTATAATACCCACGGTAAGAGAAGACATCTGTATGAGGCCCATGAGCTAACCATCTCAAATTACTAAGATCTATTTGGTTTACTTATCAATTGAGCTTCAATTTGATTTTGAAACCAATTAATAAAGAACTTATTATGTTCATTTACAACACAATTCTCCCTCTTTATTGGATTGAGGCGCCTTATAATGTCCACATGCTCATTTATATAAGGTTGTACTTCATCATTGTTATGCAAGATATATCTATGTGCTTGACACAATAAGTCCCGACTGACAGTAACCACATTAAGTCCATCTGTTCTATTAGTACACACCTCTTAGGAAGTCCAATAGCTTTAGCATTTGATAAATATTCATTTTAAAATTCAACTGCCCCTTCATATGTATAGCATTCAACAATACAATTTTCAGGCCGATTTCGGTAGCCAACTCACGTTTGAAATGCCACTCATATTAATTCGCGGGCCTCACTACAATATAAAAAGTGGAGTTTAAAGTCGGTTAATAAACAACCAACAGGAAATAACATACTTGCTTTTTATGCCTATTATAACTAGAAATATTCCGGACTTGACATATTAGTACTATATTTCGAGCTTTTAACTTCGGTTAACGAGTAACTATGTAAAAACACATGTGGCAAGCTCACGTTTGAAATTTGAGACTACTCATATTAATTCGTGGGCCTCACTATCAATATAAAATATAGAGATTTTAAAGTCGGTTAATAAACAACCGACGCGAAAACGCTACACAAGTCACAATTAAGATAATTAAATAATAACTTATTTAGTAAACAAACAACTTAAAACCACTAATTATTCATCATAATATTAAGCACAATATAGTTAATTGAAGGAATTGTAAAAAATATGTAGTGATTACTTACAATCGTGTATATCCAAACAGCGGCGGCGGGGCAGCAGCTGGGCAGCGGCTGGTAGATTCGGGCGGCGGCCAATAGGTCCGGGCGACGGTAACTCTTTCATTGCTGGATAGACTATGGTGGAGAACTCGGCGTCAAGGGAGGGAGGAGGGAGGAGAACCTGGCGGTGAGGAAGGTGAAGAAGGAGGAGAACCCGGCGCCGAGGGAGGGGAGGAGGGAGGAGAACACACCTGCAAGAGAGGGAGAAGGGAGGATAGATAAAAGGCGCGGCAAAGAAGGAAGATCTGGCCGCCAGAGGGTGCGGAAGGGGGATTTTAGGGCTGCAAAGTGCAGCAGGGGAGATCTATGCGACGCGATGGGGAGAGGAAAAAATCAACTAGGGCTTAGAGTGTAGAGAGAGTAGGGACGGGTAGAGGTGATGAGGCCTTTTTCTTTAAAGCCTTTAGCATCGGTCATATAAATAATTGACGCCAAAAAGCTTTTAGCATCGGTTTTTCATAAGAACCGATGCTTAAAACACGGTTCTGGCCCTCGCTTTTTGTATCAGTTCTTTTCAAGAACCAATACGAAAATCTGTGGGCCCCCACAAATTTTAATATGTGACCACACTTCAAATCGGTTCCTTTGCCGAACTGACGCGAAATACGATTTTCTGACAAACAAAAATTTGTCAAGGCTGTAGGCCCCACTGTGCCAACTTTTTGAGTCTTTTTTGTTTTTATTTTGCCAACTTTTAGCATCAGTTATTTGATATAACCGACACAAATTCACAGTCAACGTCTTTCGTTGACTACCGCGAAAGGTGTGGGCCCCATATTAAATGTTTTGTGTTGGTTATTTCTATATAGCATCGTTGTTTAATTAAACGACACTGTAACTGCCATCGCTTTTCCCAAATTTGTAGTAGTGTTAGTTGGGTCGAGTAACACAGACTTGAGAGACTATCTGAGCAAAAGCGAAAACTCTTCTCTGAGGAACTTTTTCACGTCTCGCCGTCCCAGTGCGGACATGCGGGATGTCAACTAGTGACAACGCATTCTGTCCACTGCTTCTTGGGGCTATTCCCCACTGCATTTCCTTCAAATCAGCAATCAGTTTTTAACCGATTATCAATCCAATCTTCCAAGAGACCAAACTCTCAAAAGAAGAAAATGAGAAATGGTTCTCACCTACAGCTGGCTCTGCCAACATGATAAGCAAAGAATGGGATCTACTATGATCTCGGAGTAGGAAACAGGGAGTTCGCACTCCCTCATTCAATTCTTCAGAGTCAGACTATAGCCCTGGCTTAGGTCAGGCTCTGATCGAAGAAAATGGTGCCTTCCAAGGTATTCATTCCAGGATAGCCATACCCTATAATTATGGATAGGCTTCTTTCTCAGAAGCTATGTTGACAGAACCATTGAGACACCACTTCTAATGGTCTGATGATGAAGAAGAAGCCAGTGGCTATGCTTTCTCCGCCACCATCGGCTCTGTGCAGGTGTACGCGCCGGAAAAAAAAGAAAAGAGGTGCTGTAAAATTTCCTTGAAACAGATGAAAAATTACAATAAAACTGTTTCCCTTCCAGTTACAAGGGAGGGAGGATGTTGAGTCTTGAATCCTCCCTTTGTTTAATGCTGGGTTCTTCGTGTGGCGGTGGAGAGTGAATTTTGTTCTCCGTTGACCGGATGACCGTCGGGATCGTCAGGGATCTTCTCTTGGGTTGGTAGAAGGACTAACACAGCTCTTGTCTACCAAAACTCTCAAAGAGAAGGTAGGCAAAGGACAACTCGTACGCAGCGAGCTTGTTGAAGAGTTTAGCTCTCTTTCTCCTGTCTCTGTCTTGTTGTCGTCTAACTAAAGAAAATCTGACCCCTTCTTCAATAGCGACGGGGCTATTTATAGGGGTTCTAGGGTGAACGTGCCCCCTAAAAACGCTCCACAACGAGGGGCTGACCTCCCCGCAATGTGGGCGGCGACTGGCCCCATAACCAGGGCGGTTATAACCGAGACGCGGGTGTCGAGCCCACGCGCCTTGATGTTGAGACGCGGGCTTAATGTTGAGACGCGGGTGTCAAGCCCACGCGCCTTGATGTTGAGACGCGAGCATCGAGCCCACGCGCCTTGAGGTTGAGACGCGGGTGTCGAGCCCACGCGCCTTGATGTTGAGACGCGGGCATCGAGCCCACGCGCCTTGATGTTGAGACGCGGGTGTCGAGCCCACGCGTCTAGAACTTGAAACTCTGCTTTTTAATGGCTTGTCTTTTAGTGATTTTTAGACAGCCTACAGAACCCCTCCAAAGTTTTCGATATTCCGCAGTTAACTGGGACGGATTTCGAAATACTTTGGACTCTAGCTGAATTCGCCTTTATGACTGGACTGTTAATGCTTCGGGTTTGATCTTATCTGGAGTTGGTCTTCGTGAGTGTACTGTTGAACTCTTTGAGGCCACCAGAGTTGATCGTGTTGAGTGTCTAGATACACAGTCTAAACCTCCCCGATTGCTTTTAGTCTGTCATGGACGCGCTTTAAGCCAGGAGTGGACGATCGTCTGCTTGTGCCAGTGTACTGTTGAACTGATTTGCAGAAGCAAGGACTGAACGCCAGTTCTTTTTGAAGAGCAGAGATAGTACTGCTTTACAGACGCGACTTTAATGGGGTGCGTCTTTTGGCAAATGAAAAACGCGACTGATCTTCCATAAAGCAGACGCGATGTTCAGCCGGGATGGAAAGACGCGAACTTCTTAGAGAGACGCGACTTTTTGAATGCATTTATGGCGGTGATGACGGGGCATGTCCATTGAAGAGGCGCGGCCATCGGGTGCGAATCTGTGCCATGTCATGATTGCACTGCCAGTTGGCCTGGGGAACCGACGGGACATCACCTTTTGACGCGCGGACTTCCCGGTTCATTAAATGATCTGTTCCACGTGTCAAACGATGACTCGCTGCAGAGCCATGGTGCGCGATCTTCGCGATACATTAAAATTGATCTGCTCCACGCGTCAAGCGATGACTCGCTGCAGAACTAATCGAGCCACGCGCCGCGTATCTTCGCGAATCCTTGTGCCTATAAATGGCAACAATCAGAGAGATACCTCTTCTTCTCCGAGCGCATTTGTTTAGAGTTTTTAAGAAAAAGAGTTCTTCTTTCTCTGTTCATCTATATTATAGGATTCTTAATCACCAATGGCACCTAAGACCAAGCCAACCGCATCCTCTTCAAGAGCGACCGTCACCGAGGCCCAGAGGGGCGGTTCCTCCACGCAGGAAGTCCTTTTCCCAGGTATAACGCCGTTTAGGCATGAACTTCACCATTACTGGAAGCTCATGGAACCCCAAAAAGATATCTTTTGGAAGAGAACCATTAACACAGAACCGTCAACACAGAAAACAAACCATGTTTGATTCTCAGACGCGGTCTCAGACGCGGTCTTTGAGTAACGCGAGTCTGTCCTGCCAATGAAGACGCGACTCGAGCGGACGCGAGGGACGCAGCCTTGTGTATTTTCCCTTTAATCTCAGAATGGACTAAGTCCTTTGCTGAGTCAAGTGCTTTCCCTTAAAATGGGCCCTGTTTGCTGAAGGGACGCGATTCTGAGTCACGCGGACTTTCCTTTGGAATGCAGGTGGACGTCATTCATTCTGAAAAAGGAGACGCGGGTTCCAGGACGCGGTTTTCCCATCTGCGTATCGATGTAACTTCCAGACGTTACATGCGGCCTGACATAAAGATTTTATGAGATCTTTGAACGTCAAGTCTTCACTGACGATTGAACGTCAAGTCTTCACTGACGATTGGGAAACCGGGTCATCCGTTGTTTCCCGAAGCAGTTGTCCACGCGTCGGTTCTTCATTGGACTTGGGCGTTAATACCCTTTAATGTAAAACCGGCGCTGGCGGTTGTAGACCAGCGTCTTCAACGTTTCCTGAAGCCACCCTCCACGCGTCAGCTTCCCATTGGACTTTGACAATCGTGCGGTCATTAAGGCCGACGGTTCCAATTGATGAACCATTAATGACGGTTACCAGGAGCGGCCTATAAATAGGGGCTCGCCTTCTTTAGCAGTCCCAATCTTAGACTATTTTCCCTTTTAAGAGAACGATTGCTCTGAGAACTTCCGCCTTCTTCAGAGTTTCTAACAGGGGTACTATCTTCATGGATGAAGATGACTCCAGGGAAGAAGATGACCCAGAGCTTTCATTCTTCTGTTTGGTCTCTTCAGGACAAAGTGTCTCTCTGATCACCTTCCATGTCCATATTCTGATGCAGAGAGTTAAACTCTTGACAGAGGCCTCTGCTGGTATGCCGTCCCGACTTGCCGTGATGTTTCTAGTCCACCCAAGTTTGCACTTTGGCATCATCATCATCTGGATTTCCTCATGAAGTCTGAGTTGGTGCCTTCCTTCTGGAATTTGCGCCGCCGACTTAAACTTCCCTGGACGCGAGTACAGAAGTCTTTGGCACTTGGCGCTGACTTTGCTCATGAAGCTCGCGTTTTAAGGCCACTGATTTGGATGAATTCCAACTCGGGCTGAAGGTTTCAGACCCGAATTTTGCAACCCCTGTTCCCTCGACAGGGAGATGGCAATTTTCGGCGTCTGAGTCCTTTCGCGCCTTGTGTTTTAGGCGCGGGCGCAAAATGAGACCGCATTTGAATCCTGTGTGTGACACAGTTTTGATTCGCGTCTGCTTCTGTTGACGCGGTATTTTGACTCACTGCGCGGGCTCATTCCCGCGTCTGAAGTCTTCGACAATAGCCGCGTCTGTCACTTAGTTTTCTTTGTTGAAGTATACTAAGTTCTAGATTTTCTAACCCCCTTGTTTATTCCTTGTAGGTAGGCTTGATTGTCCTTTTTCAGGTTCGCTGGGCCCCTGGAAGAATATTTCGGTCGGCGAACTCGTTCGATGTTCATCTACAAGGGAATATATTATCGTCCTCGTCATCTACAAGGGAATATATTATGTCCCTGACGAGGACTTAACCCTCGCCAAGGTCTCTTCAGATCCACTGCACCAGTCATGCCTGCTGGCAAGGGATGGTCAGGGTAAGTATGGCGGCGAGGAGGTTACGGTGGATACAGTGGCAGATAGGATCCTCTTCCTCTCCCACTCCAGAAGTGACATCAAGGACACTCCATGTTCGTTGGATGGCCTTCTGGCGAAAGAGATGCTTATGAATGAAGGGTTGCATGGCTTTCTGCTGCCACCGGACCTCAAGAACACTATTGCTCTTAGCTTAGTCAGCTAGGGCTCTTCCGATGTTTACGTCATGCACCATAGTGCAACCGGCTCCAATTGTCGCCACAGTTTGGCACTTCTTCAGACATCGTGCACTTGGAATTAGATGCGGCTTCAAGGAGTGAGTACGGCCTCTGAGAGAGAGAGAGGGACTTCTTTATACTCCTTAATTGTAACACTCAATCTTATTGTATAAGAGAGCGTTTTGTATCACTTTCGTATGGTAAGATATAAATAAAAGTGACACTTTTCTTTTTGCCTCTTTCATTGTCTTGAACTTTTTGTCTTCAGTTAGACTCATAGAAGCAAAGAATCTTTGACTTTGTCAAAATTATGATGATAATCTTAATAAGTCAAACTTTGTAGGGAAAGATCCTATTTCAGGAACTCTCACAATACTGTCAGAGGTGTAATATTAACTTGACAGAGATGAAATAATTTTTGGTGGACCTGCCACTTTATAAGAGAAAGTGACAAGTAGAATTGGTACCCCCAGGGAGGGTGAACTTTTATCAAGTGTTTGGGATTAACTTGATTGAGCTCAGCTGGGGATTTGATGGAAACACTGTTGATGGTGTAGTATTAACCTAACAATGTTTTTAGGTAGACTTGTTATTCTGTTGAAGAGAATAACAAGTGAGACTAGACTCGTGGGGAATCTAGGAAAGTTTGTTACCGTTAGAGGTGTGATATTAACTTAACGGGTTGAAAGTGGTCTTGTCAGAAGTGTAATGTTAACTTGACAAGGATGTGAGTCAGAGGTGTGATATTAACTTAACTCAGAAGTGTCACTGTCATAGGTGTAATATTTAACTTGACAGTGATGGTAATGCTAGAGGTGTAATGTTGAACTTGGCATTGGTCATTTCAGCTCGTATAAGGAAGGCCGAGGGAAAGTCATGGCCATAGGTGTATTGTTTAACTTAGCAATGACTTGATGCTAGAGGTGTAATGTTAACTTAGCATCATCCATTTCAGCTTCGATATGGAAGTCTGAAGAAAAGTGACTGTCAGAGGTGTAATATTAAACCTGACAGAAACCTGATTACTGTTTAGAGGTGTGGTGTTAAACTTTAACAGTAATTTATCAGAGGTGTAGTATTAACTTGACAAAGATTGACTCATGATAAGAGCAATTTGAGGACCTGCCATTCTATTGGTGAGAATTGACAAGTGAAAATTTGAAGTGCCAGAGGTATAGTGTTAACTTGGCAAATTTGAAAGTTTGATACTCCGTGTAGAGTTGACAAACAAAATTTGTACTCGACAAGGAATATTGAAAAGTTTCCATTACCAGAGGTATAGTGTTAACTTAGTAATGGTTGTATTTTGTAGACCTACCATTCTGTGGATGAGAATTGGTAAGGGATTTTGGAGGAAAGAGTGGAGCCAAGTCCACTTAGGATTTTTAGCAAACCCTCAGCTATTAACGGATTTGAGGTGCCTTTATCAACTACCGTTTGAGTTGGGCTAGCCATGCTATTCCCCTCAGCATGATGAGTTGTCGAAGACTTATGTTGGGCTTAGAAGCCAACATTTTCCTCTATCGTTAATCGTCGGGGGCGTCGGATGTTATAATGAAGAAATTCTTCTTACTTTGATCAGAGGTGTACTTTTAACTTGATCAGCGGAAGAATACCATCTAAGGATAGTATTTCTTCAGGAACCTGCCATTGATCGGCATCATGAGTGTATCGCCATTTGAGGTTATGAGGCGATATGACCCATTTGAGTAGACTGACTCTACTACAAATGGTCCTTCCCATTTGGGTTGGAATTTTCCTTTTGTCTTGTGCGTCATTACCATGGGTCTTCTGACGGCTAAGACAAGATCGCCTTTCTTGAAAGTTCGCATTTTAACTTTCTTGTTGAAGGCTCTGGTAATACGAGCTTGGTAGAGCTCGATTTGTTGTTGGGCCTGCAGACGTTTATCATCTAAGGCCTCCAGTTCCTGGAGTCGCTGTCGATGCTTCTCCTCTGTTGTCATCTCCGCTGTCAAGGCGACGCGTAGAGATGGAATTTGGATTTTCAGTGGGAGCACGGCTTCACACCCGTATACCAAAGAAAATGGCGTAGCTTTAGTTGGGGTTCGCACAGTTGTACGATAGGCCCATAAGCATTCACCTAGTTTGTCGTCCCAGTCCCGTTGACTTTTCGAGACGAACTTTTTGAGAAGCTTACCAATGGTCTTGTTGAAAGCTTCTGCGAGGCCGTTAGCGGCAGGATAGTGTAATACCCCGTTCCCGGAATACGTACTTAGTTGCGTATTCAGATTTTCGATCGTATTTTTCAATTGACTTCCTGTATTTGACCAATTTTAGTTTTAAATATCATTTTCCAATATTATATATTTTCTATGATTTTCTGGAATTTTCTTGGATTAAGAAGATTTCTTCAAAACCGGTGTCGACCAGTGTCGCTGATTGATTCTCAGATTTTTAATTTACAAACAGTTGGGAATTTCTAGAAAGTCTTTTAGGCATTATTTCTTAGTATAATATTTTCTACCTAAATACTTTTTCTGAGAATTTTATAAATTTATGAAAATTCCACCGGAGTCGGTAGCTAACTGATTCCGGGATTTTTAGTTTTAAAACTATAAAGTATTTCTTAAAACGGATTTCACTATGAGTCTTAAAATATTATTATTGATTTTTGGTATAATTTGCGAGTCGTTCCGAGATACTTGAATTTCGGACGATTTCGGTATTTTCCGAAATGTTTTCCGCATCTTCGACTTAAACCCGGGAATCTGTGTTTCCAATATTTTCATTTTTCTAGTCATAGAGAATATCTTCTCTTTATCAATTCTTTTCCTTTTTCCTTTTTCCTTATTTCTCTTCCTCCACAATCCACAAGAATTCCATTTTCCAAAATTCCAACAATTCCAAAATTCCATTTTCTTCCACACACTTCCACCAACTTCCTCATTAATGCCCCTCTTTCTCTCTCTCTTCCATGGCCGGCCAAGTGGCCAAAAGAGGGACACCTCATCCCCCTTATTTGCAAAAACCCCCCTCTCTTCTATCTTATTTGCACCTCCTTCACAAAATCAAAATCCTATATAAACATTTCCTTTTCATTTCTACTTCTTTTTCTCTTCACTTCACCAAAGAATTTGTCTCCACAAGATTTCTCCTCCATCTCAACTCAACCACCAACTCCAAAACACCAAGGCTATCATCTTCACCACAACCTCAACCCCTGGCTTTTGGATTTGGGCCGTATCCTTCTTCGTCTTGGTGATATTGTCGACTTCGATCTCTTCGAACGCGTAAAGCTTCAAATAACCGATCTATGTGAGTATTTCTACTCACCAAGACTTGGCTAATTCCTAGCATATTGGTGTTTACATATCTTGTATATTTGTATCTTCAAAATCATGTTATTTGATCATCAAACACAACCATCAAAATCTGTTCTGTATTCTGTTTCCAGACGATTAGTCGACTTGACCTAGGAATTAGTCGACTTGAAACCCTTATTTGAAACGTAACCTTTTCTGAAACACAGTTTTAGTCGACTTACCTTAATTATTAGTCGACTATAAATCACTGTTAGTCGACTACCCATTCTATCCTAGTCGACTAACTTTTCCTGAAACCAAAACTCAACTCTCTGTTACTCAGTATTAGTCGACTGAACGTATCTGTTAGTCGACTTGAGATCACTGTTAGTCGACTACCCTTTCCACCCTAGTCGACTAACTTTTCCTGAATCAGAAACCCAACTCTCTGGAACCCAGTTTCAGTCGACTATACCAGACTATTAGTCGACTAACCCCTTTATTAGTCGACTACCTATTCCACCTAGTCGACTAACTTTGGCTGTCTGTTATAGTTGATTTCTTTCTTGAATCTGGATCTTATCCTTGGTGCATGTGCAATATATTATTCTTACTTGTGCTTCATGACTGATACTTCATGACTCATTACTTGATGTATATCTCCTCTTGTCACTTCATATTTCCATGTCTATGTATTACCATGCAACTGCTTGTTTCATTCTTATACTTGTACCATGCCTGTGCTATTCTTACTTCTTTATCGCATACCATGCTTGGCCGACCCTTCGTGGTCGTTGATCTTGGGTTACTTCTATGTTACCACCTGCCATGTCATTACTTCCGACCTGTCAGTTTCATGCTTCCACTTAACACATGTATTTTACTTGGCAATTGATTGTTATCATCTACCACCAGACTATTATCAATCTCTTATCATGATTGGTTGCTTGTTAAATATCACCATCCTGTCATGCTATCACTTAACACCCAGCATGATGTACTTGACTTTGTGATTATCATGTTTACGGGAATCCTGTCTTGTTATTCTGAATGGAACTAAGTGCCACACGGAACAAAGTGCCACACCACACGGTGGGGGCCACCTCTTGAATCTGTGGGGGCCACCTCTAGAATCCATCCCCTCAGAACAAAGTGCCACATGGAACAAAGTGCCACATCACACGGTGGGGGCCACCTCTTGAATCTGTGGGGGCCACCTCTTGAATCTGTAGGGCCTTTTCCTGTCTTGTCCAGTTATTCCCGTAATCTGATAAACCATAAAAATGACAACTTGCACGGGAATGGGAGGAAGTGATGGATGCCGGAATGATACCTTGCTTATAGTAATGGAATAAAATATTGACGATTCGTGTTAGTGGGACTTTGGGCCCACAGAAGATGCGTGTTAGGGGACTTAGGGCCCTCAAACTGGTCCCAGGTGTATGGGAACTACTATAAGAAGTGATATCAGTTCTCCATCTACTTCCGTTAACAACCCTCGACTAGCTTATATATGGATGTATGTGAGTTGGGATATATACCGAGACACATACCTAGATATATGGGTCAGACGAGTAATAATAATAACGATGCCTGTTGTGACACATGCTACTCCTGTTATGATTCCTGTTACACCTGCTATGCATGTTATGATTCCCGTTATGTACTCCTGTCATGCATGTTATGATTCCCGTTATGTATTTCTGTCATGCCTGTTATGTGTTCCTGTTATGACTACTTTGTAACTCGGGTTGTATGTGCTTGGATTACGATGATATGAGATAAAGGTATATAGATGAGGGTTTCCTTATTTGGATTATTCCTTCGATGTACTAGTCTCATAGAGCCGTGACCTAAGCTTATACAATCAGTTTTGCTTGTAACCGGCTTTATATCGGATTTCCTGCTTTATGATCATTATGCTATACCTGTTCATACCTGCTCTAACCTACCTGCCTCCTGAGTACTTCTTACTTGATATCATTTGTTATATGCACACTTGTGCTCATCCTGCTTCGCCACTTGGTATTGGTACTACTCGCCTGGGGAGTGTCACTGACTCCCCTGGACCTCACGTCCAGGTCATGGAGCTAGGAGCGTGTGAATTCTCCCTGTTGCTGATCAGAGTAGCGCAGCAGTAGCGTGGATCTCCAGCAGACCTTGCAGAGCTCCATCCTTCCAGGCCCCTGTGTGCCTCTCGAGTTTCCTTTTAGTAAAACTCGTGAGTGCCTTTTATACTGTTCATACTTGTACATTTTCATGTATTCCCGCATTTGCGCATATCAGGGATGTAATATTCATGTAATGTTGGATCACTTCTGGTGATAACTTTGTAATTGTACTCATGTGTTGGAATGTATAATGCACCATTTGCTTCCGTACTCTGATTCTTGCCTTTGCTGATGCTTAGCGTATATACGTGAAGGTACTTTTGACTTGCGTATATACGTCGCAGTGACGTCCCCGTATCCGTGGGATCGGGGCGTTACAGATAGTATGTCGTTGAGGACACACTCTGGATTCTGAACTTAGCGTAGAATCTATGGAAAGCCTGGTTGATAAACTGAGGTCCATTGTCATGGACAATTCGCCGAGGTACACCGAAACGGTAAATAACGTGATGTTTCACGAACTTGATCACGTTCGACGATTTGACTTCCTTCAAAGGAATAGCCTCAGCCCACTTAGAGAAATAATCGGTTATTGTCAAAATGAACCGATGTCCTTTTGATGATGGTGGGCTGATAGGGTCAACCACATCCATCCCCCACATTTCAAATGGCCAGGTAGAGGTTGTAGAGTGGAGATACCTTGGTGCTTGATGGATGAAATCCCCATACACTTGACAAGCGTGACATCTTTTAGCATAGGTGACGGCGTCGGCAACCATCTTGGGCCAATAGCAACCCAATCTTTGGAGTCGATGTGCCAGTTTTGGGCCAGGTTGATGGGCTCCACACATACCGTCGTGGGCTTCTCTCAATACCTCTTGGGCTTCTTTTGGTGAGAGGCACCGGAGCAAGATCCCGTCATGCGATCGACGATACAATGTTCGCGTAATCGCATTATAATAGAATTTGGGGGCTTTCTTTCGAATGGCAGCCGCCTCTTTGGTGTCTTCAGGCAGAATGTCGTATAAGACGAAATCAATGTAGGGGAATCGCCAGTCTTTAAGCTTTGGACCGGTTGACAATTCCAGTGCTTCTTTGCCTTGACAATCTCCCTTTGACTCCTGCTTGTCATATTCGCAGTGAGCTCCGGGTACTCAACGTCAGAGAAGGTTCTCCTTCTGTGGGAGCGTCTTCTTTTAGCTGACGGGGGAATCAGGGTCAACTGTCTGACTAAAGACTGCTGATGTACGCCTGATCCGCAACGGCACTCAGAGAGCATATGGATAAGCCGTTGGCAGCAACACGACGAAGTGGCCTGTTTGGCACTTCTTTTCTTCGTCAAATAATCCCTCAAATCTATGGGAGGGGGATTGAAAAGATTAGCCTCGCAACGTCGAAGATGGGAGGCATCCATGTGCCGTACAGCCTGGACGCAGGCTTCAGGGACGCGGTTCTCGCGCCGCAGCTGTTCAGCTCGCGTCTGGCGTCTCTGTTGAGACAAGACGCGCCTGTCGCGTTGCTGCTTGGTATGTCGGGGCAGAGACACTTGAGAGAGAGTGGGCTGCTGGGCCCCACGTCTATAGGCGCGTGCCTCTTGTGCTTGACAAGGCGCAGAGGCTTCACCTTGGCGTTTGGTGAGTTGGTCCTCAGAGGACCTAACTGAAGGAATCTCGCGTTTGGGCCGCCAAACGCGGACTTCGCGGGGCGCGAGCAAGGCGCCAGTTTGTATGCTGCGTCCAGCCTCAGTCAGACAACCAGAGGTTCCAACTTGCAGCTGACGCGCACGTCTCCTCTGTCGACGCTCAGCATTCCGGTTGCGTCGCGGAGGTGGAGAGAGACCAACAACATCCTGATGCTGAACATCAGAGATTTTAACCACGCGGGTCTCCTGAGAGACGCTGACGCGGGTGTTCTGTGCGACGCGGTTGGTCGCAAAGGCAATTGTGCCTGGGACCACGCAGGCCTTCTGAGAGGCGTTGGCGCGTGTACCTTGCTTGGCACAGTTGGCAGCAGCAGCGCCCGAGAGAGCCACAGATCGGGGCTCGGGGCCATTCCTCGTCGAGACCCGGCGGCAGACGCGGGTCTTTGGGCTTTTGGAGCCGGAAGAGAGAAACTCTTCGTACTTCGCCTGGTCGAACTCGACAATGAGCGATTCGACCATCTTCCCCTTACGGAGGACGTCATCCTGCACCACGATTTGCTCATCAGTGACAAATGTAGTCCCCAGCGGAGTCGCCATCTCTTGTACGCGCCGGAAAAAAAGAAAGAGGTGCTGTAAATTTCCTTGAATCAGATGAAAAATTACAACAAAACTGTTTCCCTTCCAGTTACAAGGGAGGGAGGATGTTGAGTCTTGAATCCTCCCTTTGTTTAATGCTGGGTTCTTCGTGTGGCGGTGGAGAGTGAATCTTGTTCTCCGTTGACCGGATGACAGTCGGGATCGTCAGGGATCTTCTCTTGGGTTGGTAGAAGGAGTAACACAGCTCTTGTCTACCAAAACTCTCAAAGAGAAGGTAGGCAAAGGACAACTCGTACGCAGCGAGCTTGTTGAAGAGTTTAGCTCTCTTTTTCCTGTCTCTGTCTTGTTGTCGTCTAACTAAAGAAAATCTGACCCCTTCTTCAATAGGACGGGACTATTTATAGGGGTTCTAGGGTGAACGTGCCCCCTAAAAACGCTCCACAACGAGGGGCTGACCTCCCCGCTATGTGGGCGGCGACTGGCCCCATAACCAGGGCGGTTATAACCGAGACGCGGGTGTCGAGCCCACGCGCCTTGATGTTGAGACGCGAGTGTCGAGCCCACGCGCCTTGATGTTGAGACGCGGACGTCGAGCCCACGCGCCTTGATGTTGAGACGCGGGTGTCGAGCCCACGCGTCTAGAACTTGAAACTCTGCTTTTTAATGGCTTGTCTTTTAGTGATTTTTAGACAGCCTACAGCAGGCAGAGTTCATATCAACCAACATGGCTGATTTCAACAATGATTATGGTATCCGCCATCCCATAGAGGCACAGGAGCAGACTTCCAAGATCTAGCAAGAAGCCTGGGATAACATACAGTGCATATTGACTCAACTCTTAACCAACCGAAACAATGACGACACAGCCAATAGCAATCATGATAAAGAGGAGAACAACAACAATGAACCTCCTAAGATAGAGAAGTTGAAGGAAAGCTCTTGAATCAATGCCGAGGTTAACAAAGCAATCCAAGCTCAGGTTTTCCTGGCCAAAAGAGATGAACTAAAGAAAGTAGGGGCAGTCCGTCCTTACCCTTTAGAATGGGATTCAGTCCCATATCCGCCAAAGTTCAAGCCACCAACGCTGCACTCGTATGATGGCAATAGCTTACCAAATCAGCACATTTACTACTTTCAATCACAAACCGATAATGTAGTAGGTAATGATGCTTTCATGGCCAGACTGTTCATTGGCACCCTCAACGGGGTAGCCTTTGATTGGTTTAGGAGTCTCCCCGCAAACTCTATCAAAACATGGCTCGAGTTAGAAACCCGGTTCCTTTCCCAATTTCGCAAAGATGATACCGAGGTGACCATAGACAAACTCCTCTCGATAGTCCAGAAAGGAGGAAAATCTGTACGGGTTACATAGAGAGTTTCACAACTTTTCTCTTATGTGCCCTGTCGGCATGCCTTCGCCTATGTTGCTTCAGACATGTAGACATAACTTCATCGACAAAGTGGAAGTTGACATGGGAGCCGTCAAAGCCCACACTTGGAAGAACTTGTTAAACAAGCTAAGATAGCTGAGAATCAGCTAAAAGGTTTGATTCCCCTACTTCCAAAAGCATGTGGGGAATCAACAACAAAAGTCAGGGCATGGCTGAATCTACCTATACATCAACATTGGAAATATATGGAGGAACTCGATCAAAGAAGGGTAACTCCGACAGAACAACGGGAGTATCAGAGATAATACTTCTTCAAGGATGAGCATATGGTGACAATCTTCCACTTGCTTAATAAGCGCAACAAGCTCAAGTTACCAGAGGCTAGATGCCCAAACGAAGTGGGATGAACAAACGATCCCAACTATCATCTTTTCTATAGGATGGTTCATCATCCTACTTGCAGGTGCAATGTCTTTAAGAACAAAATCTAAATACTGATTGAAGTGGGTTTTTGGCTCTAAAATCAGAACATAAAAGGGCCATTGCCTAACCCCAATCCTGAAAGGGAGTATGGAGGTAGTCAACTCTACTTCCAAAAGCCATGGGCATTATCTCATCAATGGCTAAAATAATGAGACTCAAGCCAGTTTAAAGCTAAAAGCAAGTCTTGCAATGTCTCTCGCAGCAGATTACACTGCATCAGTAACTCCTCTCAGCAGCTCTGAAGAGGAGATGCTGTCTCAGCCGCTATTTGATATCCAACATGCACTCAGTCTGGCTAATAATACTTGCAACAGTATAACTAGACTCTGATGAGATACAACATCAACAATGTCAGGAAATGCGCAGCGGGTTAGAATATATCATTCCACTAATCAAAAGGGGACAACCTTTCATAGTAGAGACAGTCTACTCGAGTGGAGCTTATCGCCTAGCGGGTGACATGTTCCTGATGTCAATCAATGACAAGTGTTATCCATGATCACATTAACACTATACCATTGATCAAAGAAGTATTATACATGATCATGTTAACATTATACCTCTAATCATCAAGTCAGATTCGTCTGACTGTTTTATCTCCTCAAGGAGTCCCTTTCCCCAGGTGGAATCAATTTCAACCATCTCTGCATTCTTCTTTCAGTAAATCAGTTCAGCTTCACAACAATCTTGAATGAGCCGAATTCATCAAAGAAGATTTGTGATGCATCCTTGCAGGACCTTTTTAGTGTTTCCACATCCATATCTGAAATTACACCTAGAGCGAGGTGAATAGGTGTATAGCTAATCAAATGCAAATTCAAGATAATATAATATGAAATGATGCAACCGATCACTCAAAACAAGACTTGAAGCTGGATTCCCCGTGAAGGGCTCTGAACTTCTCCTCGTGATTCCTCTAGATAAGAGTTGAGATGGTCAATTGTTATCTTGTTGAGATGAGTATTGATCAATAAAAATAAATGAGTGATAAAGAAGTAAATAGAGACAATAAAGCAATCGCAAATAAAAAGATTTTTTTCAAGGTTTGAGCCACCGCTCTACATCCCTGCCTTCACCACCGTGAAGGATTTCACTAAACACTATTGGATCCTCCACAAAGGGACCTTACAATAAGAAATTATAATCACTCAGAGTACACAACTCCCTAACTCAATCCTCTACACCAGAGGCAGCACAAAGCCAATTGAGATAACAAGCTCTGGGTGATCAAGAGACCACAAACACTCTCTTTGCAACTCTCTTATAAAACCTCTATAGAGTAAAATATAAACTTGAAGCTCAAGGATGTAAGTGAGATTGAAAATCAAAAAAGAGAGATTTTAAGATTAGAAAAACTCAATTAAATATTTTTAAAATAAGAGCACAAAAGAAAACTTGAAACTTTTTCTCTTTGAAAGCAAAACTAAATTTTCAATGGAATTTATTGTTGTGTATTATTCAATCCCAATGACCATTTATATAGGTTTTAGAGAAACAAATTTAGAATAGTTTTACCAGGTTTAAAAGGAAGAAATTGACCCTTTAAAATTCAACTTAACACGTTTTAAAAAACATGTTAAAAAACAGCTTTCAAAAACTGGCCATTGTTGCCAATCTGGCAGAGTGTTGGTCGACTGGCCGGTAGACCGGTCATTCAAAAAAATATGACCATTGGCACTCGGTCGACCATGTTTAACCCAGACCAAATGACTTATAGTCGGTTGATCTCCCGGTCGACCGAAATAGGGGACTAGTAGACTGGTCGGTCGACCGGGAATATGCACAATGTGCACAACCCAATGTCCAAAGGATCTCTTGACCGTGCGGTCGACCATTCTGACCTGTAATAGGCACGGTCGACCGCCCGGTCGACCGACCTAGGCCAAAAAACTAGGTCAAGATATTTTTGAAGATACAGAAAATTTGTAAATAATTTTTGTTTGGATTTTGAAAGATAGAAGACATGCATAGCCATGAGATACAAGTTCTAAACAGAGATAGAAATATTTAGAAAAATTTGGAACTAGTATCAAAACAAAACATGTCAAAAATAATAATTTTGAAAATGTGCATTTTTGTGTGTATATATCTTTGAGCCTCAAGTCTATATTCTACTCTTTAACAAACTAGTTACTTACAAGGTTCTAATCGACTACAAGAATCTTCAAGAGGGCTTCTCTGATAGTGATGGTTGAGCGATGTTGAGAGCTTTGAGCTATGATCCCGTTCTTGAGTACCGTTGAGCAATCAACACCTCCCTTTAGAGGAAGAAGCCTGTTGATCTTTTTGAACCCTATTATATCTTTTTGAACCCTGAAATATACTCTTGAACTTGATTAGTACTAAATAACTTCATATGTTTTGTTATCATCAAAGCACAAAACTGGGGATTGTAACCTTTGGACCAACAATCTCCCCCTTTTTGATGATGACAAAATATATGAGTTATTTAAAGGAAAAATCTAGGAAAGAGCTTTGTAAATGCTCCCCCTCAAGTTATGCTAGCTATCAAGTACAAGATATCAATAAGTTATAAGATAAAGGCATAGTATAAGAGCATGATCAAACAAATACCAATAAAAACAAATACCAATAAATACTCAAATGCCAATAAATACTCATAAATACTTCTCCCTCTTTTTGTCATGCATCAAAAAGGGTAAGCATAAACAATCAAAAATTAATATATATGTAGATTTTATCAGAAGGAAAACTCATGAATCAACAATACAAACATTTAGTTCTCCACAAATGAAAGAAAATCTGTTAAAATCAAGTGGCTTAGTAAAATATCTGCTACTTGAAAATCAGTTAAAACATAATCAATTTCACTATCACCTTTCTCATAGTAATCTCTAAGAAAGTGATATCGAATTTCTATGTGCCTTGTCTTACCATGTTGATTTGCATTTTTAATCATATGAATAGTACTATTATTATCACAAAATATCTTAATATGATCATAATGCAAATCATAGTTAAGGAGAGTATGTTTCATCCAAAGGACTTGTGCACAACAAGCCCCTACCGCAACATACTCCGCCTTGGCGGTTGAGAGGGCTACAGAATTTTGTTTCTTGGAAGACCATGAAATAAGACAATTTCTTAGAAATTGACAAGTTTCACTTGTGCTCTTTCTATCGATTTTGCAACCGGCATAAACAGCATCCAAAAACTCGTCATGAAAAATTGCCCGGTCATCAGATACCACAAGTCAATTCTAATAGTGCCCTTAAGATATCTAATAATGTGTTTTACCGCAATCAAATGAGACTCTTTAAGACAAGATTGAAATCTAGCACATAGGGCCTGTTTGTTTCGTTGCAAAACGTCGCAAGTCGTAAGTCGTAAAATGAGAATGGAAAAAATGAACTGTAGCAGAGAAATATATTGTGTTTTACGGTATTTGGTTGATAAAGTGGAGTGTAAATGGAAAAGTATATTGTGTTTTACGGCGTTTGGTTGATAAAGTGAAAGTGTAAATGATAAAGTATATTGTGTTTTACGGTGTTTGGTTGGTAATGTAAAAGTGTAAGTGGAAAAGTTGACCACAAAATTAACTGTAGCAGTAATTTAAATATTATAAATACTATTAAATTAAATCTACTATTACAAATTAAATTGTATTAATAAATTTGAGATAAAAAATTAATAATCTTAATATTTTATTTATAAAAATAATATTAATAAAATATTAGTAAAATTAGTAAAATATTACTACAATATTAACTAAATAAGTAATTATAAAATTTTAAGAAAATCTAAAGAAACTGAATAAAATTTTGAGGATACTAATAAAACATAAATATTAAAAAAATCTTAAGAAAATTAATAAAATATAGTTATAATATTATAATATTATAAAATACTTAAGATTATTATAATATTAAATTTTATGATAATAATATCGTAAAATTATAAAAATATAAAATTAACAAAGTAAAATATAATTATAAATTTAATAATGAAATATTATTATGATATTATTATAATGAATTATTACAATATTAACATAATAAAATATTAATATAATTTTAAAGTATATTATAATATTAATAAAGTAATTATTTATATTAAGAAATAAATAAATTAAATATATAATAATTTTATATTAAAACACATTATTGTTATATTAATAAAATATTAAATTTAAATAAAATATTAAGAAAATTGGTGTAAATATTAATAAATAATAAAGTATTAAATAACAATATTAAATTATATATTAAATTAAAATAATAAAATAGTAAATATTAAAATAATCTTAAAAATAATAAAAAACTAAAAAATATCAGTATAAAATAATTCGGTAAGAAATTAAACACTATTAAAAATATTAAATATATTAAATATTTAATAATATTAAATTATATATTGATTATCAAGTAACTGCTTTGGCACTACGAATGTATTACAAGTAGAATTTACATGACCACAAAATTAACTGTAGCAGTTGCAAGTGAAAAAATTTGAGTGTAAAAGTGAGATTTATATGACCACAAATTTAACTGTATCAACTGCAAGTGGGAAATGAGAGTTGTATTTTGCGAAATGTTTTGCAACGAAACAAACAGCTGAAAATGGAAAAGAGTTTTACGACTTGCGGTTTTGCGGCGTTTTGCGGGGAAACAAACAGGCCCATAGACATACACTAAACATAACATCCGGCCTAGTAAACTACCAATCATGCTTCTATAAAGTTTATTTTTACATTTATACCTTGTTCATTCTTGTCAAGTTTTGTTGTGGTAGCCATGGGAGTTTTGCTCGTCTTTGCCCCTTCAAGTCCAAATTTCTTGATGAGTTCCCTTGTGTATTTGACTTGATTTATAAAAATCCCATCACTTCTTTGCTTGATTTGGAGTCCAAGGAAGTAGTTTAGATTGCCCATCATAGACATCTCAAACTCATTCTTCATGCATGATTCAAAATCTTTGCAAAGCTTTTCATTAGTAGATCCATATATAATATCATCAATATAAATTTGAACAATAAGAATATCATTATCTATGTGTTTTGTAAACAAAGTGGTATCTATTTTACCTTTTACAATACTATTTGAAATAAGAAATGTTGAAATTCTTTCATACTGATTGGTCGCTAATGTTGCATATTTAATATCATATTTCCATACTTATTATAGAATAAAAGCCTGCATTGTTCTAATTAATTGTTTGATTTATTTGCAGGCCCAATCTTTAAGGAGTTGAAGAGAAATGAGCCCAAAGCCCACCAAAATTCTGAATTAAATCAGAATTAATTCGCACTCACTAAATCAGGGCAAAATCAAGAGGTTGAAACCGGCTGAGAAGAATCCTCTCAGGATCGATCGGTTAAAGCCAAGAATCCAAGGCTATTTCGTCAGAATCCAAGACTCCAACGAAGAAACCACTTAAAGACAAATACAGAAGAAACTCCCGGAGAGACCCACCAACAGGGTGTGGCCATCTGGCCACACCCTGGCCGCGAAAACGCGGCCCAAGCCGCGTTTCCGCGGCTTTGTTGGGGAGTTAGGGGGAGCGTTTGCTCCCCGATCTCCCCGGGATCCTGATTACTGGCTATTTGCCCTATAAAAGGCCATGCTTTGTGCTGAAAAGGGACGCCAATGCAGAGTTAGGATTTTAGACTAGTTTTTCCATTTTGTAGTTTAGTTTTTACTTTTATGTAACTTGTATGTAGCTTAGGTAGAAGAAGATTCATGTAAGTAAGAGAGAGAGGCATATGTTGAGAGTGACACCGATGTACCCTCCTCCTTTCTTTCATTGTCTCAAGCAATAAAGGTAAACTTTTATTTATGTTCGTTTCTTTACTTTATTTGTTTGATTTTTAGAGTTAGGAAGATAATTTGTCAAAGTAATTTGGTCTTGATCTTTACCTTGATGAAATATGCACACTTCATACACTTACACACTTAGGGTTCAAAAACAAAGATTCTTATGCCTTATAAAAAAAAAAACAAGTCTAATTATTGATTAGCTAGGTGCTTTGGCCTAAGCAAGCCTTAGTATTTATGCGAAAGATGATTAGATAAGTTTGAAAAGAAAAATCCTCTGATTAAGCTGGGTATTTGTGCCTAATAAAGCATAAGTATTCACGCCTAAAAGAGGTTCATATAATAAAATCCTTAGTTTTGTGGCCTTGTTTGCTCGAGTCCTTAAGTCCTTGGGGGTGTTTTCTCACCTGGTGCCCTAAGACCGTTTGGTTTGGGAGTCATCGATTAAAGGCTCGTTACATGGGCAGATTAGAAAGCCTAATAAAACTAAGGAATAATACCACAAAAAAAAGTATATATATAAAAATAAATAAGGCATAAGAATTAGAGTTAATGAACCCTTAGTCAAAATTTTCACAGTCACAAGTTGCATATAACTTAGGGTAAAGTAATAGACTAGATGAGAAGTACAATTTGACTCCTAACTTTGATTGATAACAAATTTTTTAGAGACTAAGTTTAGGAATGAAAAATTCGGTTTTCCTATAACTTATACATTGCTTAGATCTTACAATCATATTTCAAATATTTTTCTCTTTCAAAATGCTTTTCGAAAATACTAACTCTTTATTTCCCTTTCTTTATGGATTTTGTGGTTGCAATCCGCTGAAAACCCTCACGAGACAAAACTCGTCCTCTAGGGGAAACCTAGAGGTTTAACGGCTTGTTGCACATGCTCAGTGCAATCGCGCTACCTGCGAAAGTGGTCTAATAATTCTTAGTATAGTTTAGTTGTTTTGCTCGAGGACGAGCAAAAGATAGGTATGGGGGTGTGATTGGTCGCTAATGTTACATATTTAATATCATATTTCCATACTTATTATAGAATAAAAGCCTGCATTGTTCTAATTAATTGTTTGATTTATTTGCATGCCCAATCTTTAAGGAGTTGAAGAGAAATGAGCCCAAAGCCCACCAAAATTCTGAATTAAATCAGAATTAATTCGCACTCACTAAATCAGGGCAAAATCAAGAGGTTGAAACCGGTTGAGAAGAATCCTCTCAGGATCGATCGGTTAAAGCCAAGAATCCAAGGCTATTTCGTCAGAATCTAGGACTCCAATGAAGAAACCACTTAAAGACAAATACAGAAGAAACTCCCGGAGAGACCCACCAACAGGGTGTGGCCATCTGGCCACACCCTGGCCGCGGAAACGCGGCCCAAGCCGCGTTTCCGCGGCTTTGTTGGGGAGTTAGGGGAGTGTTTGCTCCCCCGATCTCCCCGGGATCCTGATTATTGGGTATTTGCCCTATAAAAGGCTATGCTTTGTGCTGAAAAGGGATGCCAATGCAGAGTTAGGATTTTAGACTAGTTTTTCCATTTTGTAATTTAGTTTTTACTTTTATGTAACTTGTATGTAGCTTAGGGTAGAAGAAGATTAATGTAAGTAAGAGAGAGAGGCATATGTTGAGAGTGACACCGATGTACCCTCCTCCTTTCTTTCATTGTCTCAAGCAATAAAGGTAAACTTTTATTTATGTTCGTTTCTTTACTTTCCTTTTCTTTTGTTTTGCTTTCCTCTTCCTCTTTCTACTTTACCTTGGTTGTGTTTGTTGAGTTTACAAGTGAAATCCAAAGCAAGTATAACTAAGCTACGTGAGAGCCATCGATAGTTCATGAAGACGTTCTCCTCTTCCAAGATCCGCATCACTTCGTTCTTGCTAGGCTTGACGATATAATGTGCACGGGGACTGAGCTCGAGCTTATGATCTATGCGTTCTCCGAAGCAAAGGTAGAACATGCAACGGTTTCCAAGTAAGTCATCAATCAAGCTAGGTAAGTATTTCTACACTTTTCTTTCTTTCTTTTCTTTTCTTTCTTAGTTTAGATCACCAACCACCTCCTCCAACTCTTTCTTCTCCACTTCATTGTACATAGTCGCTTTTCATCGTTTTCTGATTTTCCACCTTCTTAATCTCTCACTTTCTTCTTAACTTTAACCTTTAACTTTCTTTTTCTTTTTCTTAACTTTAAAAACAGAGAAGAACTCTCGTTTGGTTTTGATAACGATTTCAATAAAACTGTAAACGCTTCTATCGCAAAACCCTCCTTGTGGATCACGACCCGCATAGCCACTTGCTATAGCGGAAGAATTGAGCACTTGCACATTTCCTTTCTTAAGTTCTATAATCTCGTATTTTGTGTGCAGGTTTTGCCTCAATCACATACCAAACTCTAGGAGCTTATTTTAAACTATATAAAGGTTTGTCTAATTGAAAACAAAATCCGGATGTGTAGAATCAACAAACCCGGGGGGTTGTTCAACATACACTTCCTCTTCAATAAAATTATTTAAAAATGCGCTTTTGAGATCCATTTGAAAAAGTTTGAAATCATTAAAGAAGCAAAAGCAAGTGTAACATGTATGGCTTCAAGCCGTGCTACGGGTGCTAAGGTTTTCTCAAAATCGATACCTTCGATTTGGGTGTAACCTTAGGCCACTAACCTAACTTTATTCCTAACAACATTACCCGACTCATCCAACTTGTTCCCAAAAATTCATTTAGTACCAATTGTTGGTCTATCATGGGGTCTAGGGACAAGATGCCAAAATTGATTCCGCTCAAATTGATTGAGCACTTCTTGCATGGCAAGCAACCAATATGAGTCGCTCTCGTCTTCGAGGATGTTCTTTGGTTCAATATGAGAAATAAAAACAAAATGGTCACAAAAATCATGGAGTTTGGAGCGAGTAGTTACCCCATTTGATACGTCACCTATGATGAGTTCCTTGGATGACTTATAACTAATCTCCAATCTTTTGAAAGTGATAGTGTTGGTACCACTTTAACCTCTTAAACTTCATCGTGTTCATCAAGTTTTGGCTTATTTTGTAGGATAGGTGAGTCCTTCAAGGTTATTTGGGAAAAACACCTAGAGGGAGGGTGAATAGGTGTTAGTGCTAATCTAAAACTTAATGCAAAACTAAGTGCGCTAAATGCGGAAGCTAATGCAAATTATGCACAAACTAATACAATACAACAAGTGTAGCCGAATTCCCCTTGCGAGGCTCTGGACTAACTCCCCTTGATTCCCCTTGAAATGGGTTGAGGCGCTATGTGAAGCTCTTGTTGGATGAGTATAAGTTGGGCACACACACACAAGCAATCCAAGCAATGTGCACACACAATCAAGCCAAGCAATCAAGGATATAGCAATATGGATTATGCAAGGCACAACACAAGCAAATAAATATGATATGACAAGATGAATTATGCTCAACACAAGCAAATATGATATGAATGAAGTATGATACTTTGCACAAATGTAAAGAGAGAGAGTTTAGAGACAAGTGGATCAAACGCAAACACAAAGATATGTTTCGAGGTTCGAGCACCCTTGCTCTACATCCCCGCCTACACCACCGTGTAAGATTTCCAATCCACTATACCGTCCACCGAGGACTCCACCGAGGGAACCTTCACCGAGAAGGATTTGTACAACAATGGAGTACCTAACTCCTCTCTCAAACAACCACCTCACAACCGAGGGGTAGGCTCGTAGCCAAATACAACAACAACAACAACCAACACCTCTACCGATGAGGGTTTACAACCAAACTCAATCACCTCACACTTGAGGGATACACACCAATCACCCGATCACCTCTACCGAAGAGGGATACAACAAGAATAAGGGTGTACAACTTAGAGGTTACAACAACAACCTCAAAACTCTCTCTTTTCTTTTCTCTTTCCACAAAACAAAGATCCTAATAGTTTAGGATAGAAGATATAGCTCAAGTGTGGAAAACTAGGTGTTTGAAAAACAAGCAACAAAGAAAAAACACTTGGGAAAATTCTTGCAAAAGATATAGAATGAAAAACAAGACAAATCTCCCAAAATCCTCTTTTCTTTGATTTTTCAAAAACCTAAAACAATAAAGATTAAATCTTTTTAGCACAAAAACTATTTTTAAAACTTGTTTAAACACTAGAGAAACACTGAATTTTTTCTTCTTGAAAACCTTAGCCAAAAACCCAAAGAGATGGGGTTTATATAGGCCCAATACAAAACTAGCCGTTAGAGCTGAGCTGGCAGCTCTGACAGGCAACGGTCGACCGGCCCGGTAGACCGCCAACGGTCAGAAATATGACCGTTGGGCAACAGCGGTCGACCGGCCCGGTCGACCGAAACAAACAGAGAGTAGAACTCTCTGCAGCGGTCGACCGCCCGGTCGACCCAAACAAACAGAGAGCAGAGCTCTCAGACCCGGTCGACCGTCCGGGTCGACCGTCCCAGTGCCTCAAAACGTGCACAGAATTGTGCACGTCGGTCGACCGGCCCGGTCGACCGACCTCTGTCTAGTCGACTATGTCAGTTGACTTAGTGACTAATAGAAGCCTGGAACTGAAACTGAGTCAGAAAAATTGGGAAAATATTTTTCTAAAAATCTTTTAACACTTCTAAAAAAAATCCACCAAAAATAGTTTTATCATTTTATATGGAAACACAAACTTGTGATAAAAATTTCAAGACATATAATAATCATATCAATTCATTTTTGAGTCTTACAAATTTTATCAAAAACAAAACTTGTATTTTTATCAAACTTGATTTTTCAACACATGAATAGGGACATCAAAATAAGCTTGTATAGGAAGTTAAAACCATGTATGTATATCTAGAACATATCTAATATACATAAAAACTATTTAAGCTTGTTTTGATCTACTATTCATGAAAACCAAAAATCAAAACATAAATCTTTTGTGTGTTGTGTGCACTTGAGCATATCAACTATACTAAGCTTTACAAATGGATCTAAACACACTATCTAAACTAGGATACCAAAGTCTTCTTGATGATCTCAATCTTCAAGTAGACTTGCTCCAAAACTCCATCCATGGGCTAGGCAATGTGTGATCTTGAAGCTTTGGCCCTGGAATCAACATGAAAAGCTTCTAAACGTCTTGTTGAAGCTAATCACCAACTAATATCTTGGTTAATGATCTGAAACTTAAACAACACAAGATTATTAGTAAACATAACTACATGAGTTAATCATCATCAAAACTAGAGTGGAAGGCCTTGGGCCAACAATCTCCCCCTTTTTGATGATGACAAAACTCATGGAGTTATATATGCATGGATTAAAGTTAAGCTTCAAAGAAGCTCCCCCTTAACTCATGCATAGACATAAATAATAATATATGACAATGAAGCTCATAAATATGTATGCAAATGAATGGAGATAAAACATGCAACAAGCATAAATAAAAATCTTTTTCTCCTATTAGCAATACAAAAACATATATGCATAAATAACAAGGAAGACAAATACTTCTCCCCCATAAGCAATGAAAACATGCATATAAACTCAAATACTTCTCCCCCTTTTTGTCAATCATCAACAAAGGGTTCAAAGTAAAATCAAATCAAACAAATTTTTTTTTTTATCCCCCTTTTTGTCAAACAAAAAGATCAAGAAAGGGTTAAACAATAAACAACATGATATCAATAGATAAATATGTCAATGAAGCATCTTGATATCAATAGAAAATAAACAAAGATCAATAGATGTTATAAGCTATATACATTCATGAAGAGGAAGACGCTAAGTTAGCTTCCCTACACATATGCATTACATGAAGGAGGGATGTTAAGCCCTAATTCACATAACACACACTATGTAATGCATAAGAGGAGATGTGAAGCTCCCCCTACACACGTGTACCATATAACAAAGAGATGTTAAGCTCTTCAATATAAGATACACTCATCATGAATCTATATGCATATAGTCAATATAAATCAAAACTTTGTATTTTTCAAAAAAAAAATTTAGATACCAATTTTAAGTAAAAAAAACACATGAAACATCTTGATATCAATTGAAATTAAACATAATAAATTTTGAATGTCTAAACAAAATTTTGATACCAATTGTAAATGATTTTCATATTAAACATATGATACCAATATGAAATTTTCAATCATAAAGTAAGGGAGTGGGAAACAAATACCAATTGAAGAATCACCAATTGAAAGACAAAATTAAATTTTCTCCCCCTTTATGAAATACCAACTAAAAAGATGCAAGGGCTTGATACCAATTTAAAAGTAATCAATTGAAACAAAATTGAAACTCAAGCACTAGCATAAACAAGATTTTGTGAAAAAATGTATATCTTAAGCACAAATAAAAGTGTATGAAATAGAATGAGTACCAATCACCAATAGATGATACCAATTGAAAATATACATACACAATAAACATATGAGTATACAAAAAGATCAAAATGATACCAATTGAAAGAGTTCAATGATACCAATTGACATAGCAATGAGTTCAAGTGTATACATTATATTACAATACCTCCCAATCAAGGTTCAAGTTTTAAATGATTTTCATTTTAAAGCATACAAGACCATGATCTCCCATCCATCCGCCCATGGAAGGTAGGGGTTTTCAAAAATAGATTTGAAAATAAGTTTTGTGTGAAAATCACTACAATAGTGAAGAATACCGTAACTAGTTAAATGAAAAATCTTTTAAACTAGTACGAAATCCTTCAAGCAAGGAATAAAACAAAATTGTTTTTCATGAAATAAGAAATCCACATGAAAATCAACACTCTAATCCAATTATGCACAATTTTGACTCATGAAAACAAAACATGAGCAAGCAATAAAAGTGAGTGTACATATAAAGTGTGAATATCATAATCATGAAAATTTTTCATTAAGCTCAAGTATTCCTTAATCATGAAAACACGAAAATCATCAAAACTTATTTAATCTTCATGGCATATGTATGTCTAATACAAACTAAAGTATACATATCCAAAACACAACGAGTCCACAATTTATATATGCATGAAAGGCACGTGGCTCAAAAGGATAAACATGTATATCTAATAGTTTGGACAAGATAGACATATACATGAAGTTAAACAATTAAACACAAAATCAAGAAAAACTTCACCAAAACAAATTTCATTTCATAGTATATGTATGAATTGTCAACACAAGAAGTATACATACATATCCCTAAACACAATTGAGTCCATATATATAGATTTGCATGAAAGGCAAATGACTCAAGGGGTATACATATATATCTTAAAGTTTGGCAATACAACCATATACATGAAGTGAAAAACTCATAAAACAAATCAAAAATGGGAATACAAGTTTAAAATGTATGAATCATCAAAACTAGACTATACTAGCACATCTAATGGGTTCAAATAAGCAATCAAGCCCAAACATATATAAATTTATTTGTGGCCCACTATATGTACAAGTATAAATCCTAGTCTTAATGAAAACTAACATCTAAACAAGTAACATGAAGCATCAAAACACAATATAAAAACCATCATGATAAAACTAAAAACATGATTACTATGTAAATTCACATGTATTAGATTCATAATGTACATTATAGCTTAAACAAACGGTGAGAACACAAAGTATGGGTCCATATAAACATGGGTGTCTCAAAATGCTATACATGCATGTCAAGGATCTAATAAATGTGATATTTACACACTAATCCATAGACAATGAAAACATGCTATAAAACATCAAAACATGAAATACAACACATATATGATCAATATGCATGTGCATTAGATCTAGGTCATACAAATTAGTTTTACCAAGGTGAAAACACAAAAATATAAGTCCATATAAAACATGGATGTTTCAACCAACTAATAGTATAACACTAATCTAATTAACATGGCATATTCAAGATGATCACTAAACATCAAATCATGCTATGAAAGATAAACATGGAAAGCATGTAAACATAAGGAGTTAGAGATTCGATACCAAAACCAATGAGGGCACCGCTCTATTTCTCCAAAATAAAGGTGGTCCTCTCCACCAAACTTTCCCTTGAAAGTGATGCATCCAATTGATCTCCTTTAAGTCCGGAACGCATCCACTCCAAGGTGTCATCACTCTCACGTCATGTGAGAGCCCACACCTACATCAAAAATAATAGGAGGGGTGGTCTTTGGTACCCATATCTTCTTGGGTCCAAGGGGGTTAGTATCTTCTCTAACCCAAACAAACTTCTTTGCTAAATTCTCAACATGTAAACGATCATAGCAAAATTTAGCATGATGGCCTTTTCGGCCACAATGTGTACATGCGTACACATGAGCATACATGTATTGATGGTGTCCGTGTGGAGCATGTGTATGCCGTGGAGGGTGTGCATGCATAAAAGTTGGAACTTGTTTCTTACGAACCAAGGTTTCCAAGCGAGTGTGGTTCATGGCACATTGGCTCATAGTGGAGCCCAAACAATCTATTCTCTTCTTTAACATACAAATATCATCATTAATCCTAGAAGAAGAGGTACATGCATTAGGTAGACTAGATGAAGCTACACTAGCATGGCAAACATGTGCATCAATTTTATTTTGCAAAACTTCATTTTTCTTTAAACAAATTTCTAAATCCTTTGAAATAGAATCAATTTTTATTTTCAAAGAATTATTTTCTTTTACAACAAAATCAACTTTAGAAGATAAATTTTCATTTTTCTTCAAAATAGCATGGCAATCATTTTTAGTTTTTAAAAATTCATTTTCTTTTAGTGCAAGTTCCAATTGAGATCTCAATGAATCCCTTTCATTATAGACCTCAACCTTCTCTTGCAAAACACAATCAAGTCTAGAATGCAAACTCTTATTTTCTTTTTCAATTTCTAGACTTTTCTTTTTTAAAATCTTATAATTTTCAATTAATTTTTCACAAACAATAGAAAGTTCTTCATTTAAAGCATGGGCATCAAAATTATCACATGAAGAACTAGAGCAATCATCACTATCTAAGTGGGGTTCCGAATGTACCTCAAGGGAGTCATTCCCTTGGACCATGAAGCATTGTGAATCGGATTCTCCACTAGATTCCTCCGGTTGGTTTGGCACTTGAAGCTCGGAGGTGGTGGTGGTTGTTGTTAACTTGTTCCACACTGCAAAGGCGGAATCAATGTTAGAGACACGTAAAAGATAATCTTTAGATAATGTGCTTCTAATGGCCTCTAGGGCTTGTGCATTCGCCCCTATATAATTGCGATCACTAAGGAAGGATTCCTTGGTAATAGCAAGATAAAATTTATGACCTAGGGTTTGTAAATAAACGGTCATCCTAATCTTCCAAACATGAATGTTGGAAGGGTCATACATAGGTGGGGTCATGAAGACCATGGTAAACTATATGTGTGCAAACAAGCAAATGCAAACAATAGATTAGCAAGCAAATGGATCTCACTCCTAGGATGTTAAGCCTAAGTATCTGGAGCACTAGCTCTGATACCAATTGAAAAACACCTAGAGGGGGGGTGAATAGGTGTTAGTGCTAATCTAAAACTTAATGCAAAACTAAGTGCGCTAAATGCGGAAGCTAATGCAAATTATGCACAAACTAATACAATACAACAAGTGTAGCCGAATTCCCCTTGCGAGGCTCTGGACTAACTCCCCTTGATTCCCCTTGAAATGGGTTGAGGCGCTATGTGAAGCTCTTGTTGGATGAGTATAAGTTGGGCACACACACACAAGCAATCCAAGCAATGTACACATACAATCAAGCCAAGCAATCAAGGATATAGCAATATGGATTATGCAAGGCACAACACAAGCAAATAAATATGATATGACAAGATGAATTATGCTCAACACAAGCAAATATGATATGAATGAAGTATGATACTTTGCACAAATGTAAAGAGAGAGAGTTTAGAGACAAGTGGATCAAACGCAAACACAAAGATATGTTTCGAGGTTCGAGCACCCTTGCTCTACATCCCCGCCTACACCACCGTGTAGGATTTCCAATCCACTATACCGTCCATCGAGGACTCCAACCGAGGGAACCTTCACCGAGAAGGATTTGTACAACAATGGAGTACCTAACTCCTCTCTCAAACAACCACCTCACAACCGAGGGGTAGGCCCGTAGCCAAATACAACAACAACAACAACCAACACCTCTACCGAAGAGGGTTTACAACCAAACTCAATCACCTCACACTTGAGGGATACACACCAATCACCCGATCACCTCTACCGAAGAGGGATACAACAAGAATAAGGGTGTACAACTTAGAGGTTACAACAACAACCTCAAAACTCTCTCTTTTCTTTTCTCTTTCCACAAAACAAAGATCCTAATAGTTTAGGATAGAAGATATAGCTCAAGTGTGGAAAACTAGGTGTTTGGAAAACAAGCAACAAAGAAAAAACACTTGGGAAAATTCTTGCAAAAGATATAGAATGAAAAACAAGACAAATCTCCCAAAATCCTCTTTTCTTTGATTTTTCCAAAAACCTAAAACAATAAAGATTAAATCTTTTTAGCACAAAAACTATTTTTAAAACTTGTTTAAACACTAGGGAAACACTGAATTTTTTCTTCTTGAAAACCTTAGCCAAAAACCCAAAGAGATGGGGTTTATATAGGCCCAATACAAAACTAGCCGTTAGAGCTGAGCTGGCAGCTCTGACAGGCAACGGTCGACCGGCCCGGTCGACCGCCAACGGTCAGAAATATGACCGTTGGGCAACAGCAGTCGATCGGCCCGGTCGACCGAAACAAACAGAGAGCAGAACTCTCTGCAGCGGTCGACCGCCCGGTCGACCCAAACAAACAGAGAGCAGAGCTCTCAGACCCGGTCGACCGTCCGGGTCGACCGTCCCAGTGCCTCAAAACGTGCACAGAATTGTGCACGTCGGTCGACCGGCCCGGTCGACCGACCTCTGTCTAGTCGACTATGTCAGTTGACTTAGTCGACTAATAGAAGCCTGGAACTGAAACTGAGTCAGAAAATTGGGAAAATATTTTTCTAAAAATCTTTTAACACTTCCCAAAAAAATCACCAAAAATAGTTTTATCATTTTATATGGAAACACAAACTTGTGATAAAAATTTCAAGACATATAATAATCATATCAATTCATTTTTGAGTCTTGCAAATTTTATCAAAAACAAAACTTGTATTTTTATCAAACTTGATTTTTCAACACATGAATAGGGACATCAAAATAAGCTTGTATAGGAAGTTAAAACCATGTATGTAATCTAGAACATATCTAATATACATAAAAACTATTTAAGCTTGTTTTGATCTACTATTCATGAAAACCAAAAATCAAAACATAAATCTTTTGTGTGTTGTGTGCACTTGAGCATATCAACTATACTAAGCTTTACAAATGGATCTAAATACACTATCTAAACTAGGATACCTAAGTCTTCTTGATGATCTTCATCTTCAAGTAGACTTGCTCCAAAACTCCATCCATGGGCTAGGCAATGTGTGATCTTGAAGCTTTGGCCCTGGAATCAACATGAAAGGCTTCTAAACGTCTTGTTGAAGCTAATCACCAACTAATATCTTGGTTAATGATCTGAAACTTAAACAACACAAGATTATTAGTAAACATAACTACATGAGTTAATCATCATCAAAACTAGAGTGGAAGGCCTTTGGGCCAACAATTTTCTCCATATCTTCACCTAGAGAATCAATCTCTACAACATTCTTAACAAAAATATTAGATTCTTCAAACTTAACATGCATAGATTCTTTAATTGTCAAAGTAGATTTATTGAAGATTCTATAAGCTTTACTAGTGTTAGAATAACCAACAAAAATAGCTTCATAAACTTTAGCATCAAATTTACCTAAGTCATCTTTAGTGTTTAAAATAAAACATTTGCATCTAAAAACTCTAAAATAAGAATGTTAGGCTTTCTCAAATAGTAAATTTCAAAAGAAGTTTTAAAAGTATTTTTACAAAAATAAATTCAATCTGATATGTAATATGAAGTGTTTACGGCCTCGGCCCATAAATATTGAGGGAGTCTGTATTCGCTGATCATTATCCTAACCATTTCTTGAAGTGTATGATTCTTCCTTTCAATGACTCCATTTTGTTGTGGAGTTCTAGGACAAAACAATTCATCCCTAATTTCATTTTCTTCATAATAAGTGATAAAAGAATAGTTAATGAATTAACCACCTCCATCACTTCTTATGCGTAAAATCAAAAAACCTTTTTCTTTCTCAACCCTTTTTCTAAAAACACTAAAATGCGAAAAAGCTTGATCTTTATGTTTCAAAAAGCATACTCATGTAAAATGAGAAAAATCATCAACCAAAATAAAAACAAAATGGTTTCCATTTAAACTCTTAGTTTTAGTAGGACCAAACAAATCCATGTGAATTAACTCTAATGGTCTAATATCATGATATCCTTGATTGGTTTGAAAGAGGACTTGGTTTGTTTTTCAAGTTGGCACGCATCACAAATGCGGTCCTTTTCAAACTTCAAGTATGGAATACCCTTCACCGATTCCTTAGAGTTAATTCTAGATAGATGGTCACAAGATACATGGCCTATTCTTCTATGCGATAACCAAGAATTCTCATTGAAAGCATTTAAACATTTAGCATTGCAATCTAGATTTAACATATCAATGATATATACATTATTTTCACGAAATCTGAAAAGAATGCAAGCATCAGTTTTATTATCTAAAACAGTGCATGATGAATCATGAAAAATAACTTTGAAACCTTGATCACATAGTTGAATAATATTCAATAGGTTATGTTTGAGTCCATCAACTAAAATAACATTTTCAATCAATGAAGATGAACCAATTTTAATATTACCTATACTGATAATGTTACCCTTAGAGTCATCTCCGAAGGTGATAGTGCCACCTTCTTGATACCTTGATAGGTTTGCAAAATTATTGATGTCTCAAGTCATGTGTCTTGAGCAACCGCTATCAAGATATCACCGCTCTTTACGTCTTGGAACTTTGGTATGTATCTACATCAAATAATAAAGTTGTTGATTTTGGTACCCATATTTTCTTGGGTCCTATGATGTTAGTACTTTGAACCCAAATATGATTATCAGAAGCATTTATACGATCAAAACAAAATTTAACTAAGTGACCCTTTCGGCCACAATAAGTACATGTATAAACTCTACAATACATGAATGCATGATGTGTATGATGAGCTTATGGTACATGAGCATGCTTAGTGTGTGATTTAGAAGTGTGAGCATGTATAGTAAGAATATGTCTCATTGAAGAATTTTCTTAGAAAACATATCCTCTAATTTAGCTTTATCAAACTCACATTTCTTTAAAACATTTCTCAAAGTGTTGATTTTAGTTTTTAAAGTAAAATTTTCATTTTATCAATGGAAACTTTGCTTTACATGAAATCTTATATGCATTAAAATCTTTTTGTGTGGATAAAAGAGTGAAAGATAAATCATCCTTTTCTTTACAAAGAGTGATAATTTTATTTTGAAGAACTTCATTTTCCTTTTTCATTTTTAGATATTTTTCTTTAAAAAATCATAATTATTTGAAATCTCTACAAATGCATCTCCTAATTCGTCCATAGTTAAATCACAATCATCAAGAGATGGTTCAGAAATTACCTTAGGTGTGTTATCATTTGTCATGAAACACATGTTTGCTGTGCCTACCTCCTCTTCGGATTCACTTTCTAAATCCCATGTAGCTTTGAGAGCTTTCTTCATAAATGGCTTCTTTGACTGATTTGAGGAAGATGGCTTGTTTTTGATATCCAGACATTCGGCAATGATATGTCCGGATTTTTTGACAGTTGAAAGTGATGATTTTCGTTTCCTCCTTTCCTTGTTATCGTCTCCTATTATTGATCTTTGCCTTGTTGTACATCCTCCTTACATTTCTTACAAGGATGGAAAGATCTTCATCATCATCTTCTTCTTCTTCATCGTCGGAGATGGTGGGAGTAGACTTGAAGGCAATTATCTTCTTTTGTGGTGCCATTTCTTCTCTATCCTTCCTCTCCATCTCATGGGTCTTAAGGTTGCCGATAAGACCAATGAGCTCCATCTCTTCTTTATCGTTTAACTCCTTCAATGTAGTGACTTTGACTTCCCATGAGGTGAAAGTGCACGAATGACCTTCCGGACTTTTTAATCATTGTTAATTGCATCACCTAAAAAAGAAAGACCATTAGTTATTTTAGTAAATTTTGTAATCATTTCATCAATGGACTCATTTTCATGCATAGTAAAGTTTTCATATTGGGAACGCAAGAGATCAATTTTAGCCCTCTTGACTTGTGATGTTCCCTCATGAGTGACCACTAGGTGTGACCAAATCTCGTAGGTAGATTTGCAATGAATGACTCGAGCAATGTCGTCATCATTCAAGGCTTGAAGTAATGCATAGTGTGCCTTTACATTAGCATCAAACTCCTTGGTGGCAATACCGGACCAAGTGTCCTCATCACCAGAGGGTACACTAAAGGGTTTAGTCACAACCTTTGCAACCCCGCTTCTTAGGGATTGTAAAATTACGGTCATCTTAACCTTCCTTATGGAAAGTTAAGGCCATCAAACTTGGAAGGGGTCTTAATACCTTCGGCCATTTTTACTATAGTGGATGAGAATGAAGATGTCAATGAAATGATTAGCAATTAGGATCTCTCTAAGGTTGTTAAGCTAAAAACTAGAGACTAATACTCTAATACCAACTGAAATTACACCTAGAGGGGGGTGAGTAGGTGTATAGCTAATCAAATATAAATTCAAGACAATATAATTTGAAATGATGCAACCGATCACTCAAAACAAGACTTGAAGCCAGATTTCCCGTGAAGGGCTCCAAACTTCTCCTCATGATTCCTCTAGATTAGAGTTGAGATGCTCAATTGCTATCTTATTGAGATGAGTATTGATTGACAAAAATAAATGAATGATAACAAGTAAATAGACACAATAAAGCAATCACAAACAAAAAGATTTGTTTCGAGGTTCGAGCCACTGCTCTAGTCCCCACCTTAACCACCGTGAAGGATTTCACTATCCACTATTGGATTTTCCACAAAGGGACCTTACAATAAGGAATTAAAACCACTCAGAGTACACAACTCCCCAACTCAATCCTCTACACCAGAGGCAGCAAAAATTGATTGAGATAACAAGCTCTGGGTGATCAAGAGACCATAAACACTCTCTTTGTAACTCTCTTACAAAAACCCTATAGAGTAAAATATAAACTTAAAGCTTAATGATGTAAGTGAGATTGGAAATCAGAAAAGAGAGATTTTAAGATTAGAAAAACTCAATTAAAGATTTTGAAAATAAGAGCACAAAAAAATTTGAAACTTTTTCTCTTTGAAAGCAAAACTAATTTTTCAATGGAATTTGTTGTTGTGTATTATTCAATCCCAATGACCCTTTATATAGGTTTTAGAAAAATAAATTTAGAATAGTTTTACCAGGTTTAAAAGGAAGAAATTGACCCTTGAAATTTAACTAAACACGCTTTAAAAAATATGTTTCAAAAACTGGCCATTGATGCCAATCTGACAGAGTATCGGTCGACCAGCCGGTCGACCGGCCATTCAAAAAAATATGAACGTTTGCTCTCGGTCGACCGGTTAGTCGACCATATTTAACCGAGACCAAATGACTTATAGTCGGTCAACCGCCCGATCGACCGCAATATGGGACCAGTCGACCGGTTGGTCGACAGGGAATGTGCTCAACGTTCACACCCCAATTGCCAGAGGATCGATCGATCGTGCGGTCGACCGTTATAGGCACGATCGACTGCCCAGTCGATCGACCTAGGCCAAAAAACTAGGTCAAGGTATTTTTGAAGATACAGAAAATGTTTAAATAATTTTTATTTGGATTTTGGAAGATAAAAGACATACATAGCCATGAGATACAATTTCTAAACAGAGATAGAAGTATTTAGAAAAATATGGAACAAGTATCAAAGCCAAACATGTCAAAAACCATACTTTTGAAACGTGCATTTTTATGTGTGTATATCTTTGAGCCTCAAATCTATATTCTACTCTTTAACAAACTAGTTTCTTACAAGGTTCTAATCGACTAGAAGAATCTTCAAGCGGGCTTTTCTGATAGTGAAGTTTGAGCGATGTTGAGAGCTTTGAGATATGATCCCGTTCTTGAGTACCCTTGAGCCATCAACACCTTCCTTTAGAGAAAGAAACCTGTTAGATCTTTTTGAACCCTGTTAGATCTTTTTGAACCCTGAAATACACTCTTGAACTTAATTAGTACAAAATAACTTCATATGCTTTGTTATCTCAAAACACAAAACTGGGGATTGTAACCTTTGGGCCAGTAATATCTAAACTCAAAGATCAGCTGAGAACCAGAGTTTGAATGAACAAAAGGTGACACTCTACGAGGTCGATTTACCCGTCAAATTCTCATGAAGTTTAGATTTAACTCTTTAATCCCCAACGAGATTTTAGAGATCGCCAGTAGAATACAGAAATGTTCACTTTATGTGACACGATCCGAAGCGTTCGGTGAATAAGGCTAGAGGAAAACATTGGCTTCTAAGCCAAATATAAAGTCCTTAATAACTTATCATGCTGAGAGAAACAGCATGGCTAGCCCAACTCAAACAGCAGTTGGTAAAGGCACACCAAACTTGTTGATAATTGAGGATTTACTATAATTCCTAAGGGATTTGATCCCGTCTTCCATCCAAAATTCTTTACCAATTCCCATCCATGGAATGATAGGACAACAAAAACTGTATTCATTTCCCTAATAAGATGAATCACAGGTTCAAACTATCATATTAATGCTTACATCTTTGACAGGAAGAGTTAAATATCCCTAGCGAATCAAACTCCGCTTGCCATTCTCTCAAAATAGAGTGACAAGTCCACCCAAATTACTGTTATGTTCAACATCTCACCTCTAACATTAAATGAATCCTTATCAAGTTAACACCAGTGCCTCTGACAAGTTATTTCAAATTCCCCGGCCGTGAATTTGTCACATTTGCTTTGGACAATCTCCTTCTAATTCTCCAGAAAGGAATTTGGTTGTTACGTTAATAATTACCTCTGATAACTTTTCAGGGAACACTCATCTCCATATTGAATCCCTGTAGAGTTCTAAATGTCATGTTAATGATTACCTCTGATATCTTAGAGAATGCTAAACTCTCTATAATCTCTCATGAGATTCATTTTCTCGAAGTCTATTATTACCCTTTTTAGTCCCCAGTTGACTCTTTGGTTGTCACGTTAACATTATACCTCTGACAATTTCTTCAAGAAATTCTCCAAGAAAGCACTAATATTCCCACAGAGTTTATGATCAAGTCCTATTTCCCCTAGCGGAATTATTTCTTTTAGTGTCATGTCCAGTTCGCCACCTCTGAACAACAAGGGCTCTGGACTCAGTTGGTCATATCCAGTCAATCACCTCTGAACTGACAAGTACCCATATCTCCTTTCTTAGTCCAGTAAGGACTATTTTTCTCGCTATTATGTCCAATTCATCACCTCTAAATGGTAGAATTTTGAGCTTGGTGGCTTCTCAATCGGTTATGTCCAGTTTATCATCTCTGAACCGACAGATAGCCAAGCCTCATCTCCCAGTCCGGTAGGGACTTCTTATTTTACCATCATGTCCAGTTTATCACCTCTGAACGGTAAGATTCTGAGCTTGGTGGCTTCTCAGTCGGTCATGTCCATTCAATCACCTCTGAACTGATAGATAGTCAAGTCTCATCCTCAAGTTCATTATGCACTTCTATTTTGTCATCATGTCCAGTCTGTGACCTCTGAACGATAAAATTCTGAGTCTGGCAATTTCTAACCAGTTATGTCCAGTTTGTCACCTCTAAATTGATAGATTCCAGATCTCACTTTTGTAGTCCCCAGTAGACTAGCTATCAAATTAACATTATGACCTCTGAACAACGGATTGTGAGCCTGGTGTCACTTAGTTGGTCATGTCAAATTATCTCTGAGCCGATTGATGCACAAATCCAATTCACCCTTGTAGTCCCTAGTGGCTAGCTGTTAAGTTAATGCGACTATCTCTGACAGCGGATTCAAATTTTAGTGTGTGTTACTCTATCATGCAGCTCATCGCCTCTGAAAAGACGGATCCTAAAAATCGGCTTCAAGTTTTCATTTACTGTCATGTCCAGTTCTTTACCTCTGAACAGTAAACACTCCAAGTTTGATAATTTCTAATCGGTTATGTCCAGTTCGTCACCTCTATTGCGACGAATATCTAGTCTCACCCTTTTTTGTCGTTATGTCCAGTTTGTCACCTCTGAACGATAAGGCTTTGTGTCTGTTGATTCTTAATCTGTTATGTCCAGTTCGTCACCTCTGAACTGACAGAAACCCTTATCTAACTTTTCAGTCTGGTAGGGACACTTTTCGCTGTTATGTCTAGTTTATCACCTCTAAATAGTAAACCCTCTTTCTAGTGGTCCCTAACATATTATGTCAACTTTACCTCTGAACAGACAGATTCTTGGATCTACCCTCTTTTATCCCCAGTGGATTCTTTTATGTTAGACTGATTTTATCATGTTCCGAACCTCTGAAAAATTTCAGTCATGAGTTCAAAGTGTTTTGAAATTCGTACCAATCCACCACGGATTTGTGAAAACTTTGAGGGGGGTTTTGTTGACACTCTGAAAAGATAAACTCCTAGACACTACTTCAATCGGTCTGAACAATGTCTAACTTATCGACATTTACAAAAGATAAGTCATAGACAAGCTGACCAGTTTTTGCCTATCCTTGAGGGACAAAGCAGTGACTTGGACCCTACCGATCCAGTGAAGTAGACAATAGGCCAAGTATTGCCTTTGAAGAGGCCTAAGCAGTCCTATGAGGCTATGTCAGCTCATCACTTGGCCTCGCATGAGCCCAAAAGGGCAAGCTTCTCTCGAAGATTTATAGCCAGACTAAAAGGCTAACTTTCTAGCTTCACATGAAGCTTTAAACAACTCCACAGTGAGCTGACTCCTAGCTTCGCCTAAAGCTAATCTTGCTAGCTTCGCCTCAAAGCATAGCACAGCTTTATTTAAAGAGCTAACTAAGAGCTTCGCCTGAAGCTCTATGATAGCTTCGCCTGAAGCTTGGCTTAGCTCCACTGAAGGCCAACTTATAGCTTCGTTTGACGCTTTATCTAGCTTCGTCTGAAGCGTTATCTAGCCTAGCCTTCACTGGCTAGCCTCATCTCAACTGGCTAGCCTCTCCTGAACAGGCTAGCCTCACCTAATTGGCTGGCCTCGCCAGAATAGGCTAGCCTCGCCTCCATTGGATTTAAGGTAATCGCTCCACTAAGTTAGTAGGGGGATTAATGGGTAGTTCCTGTAAATCACCTAGAGGGGGGGTGAATAGGTGATGGCTAATCTAATGGTCACTTAATGCCAAAAAATGCGGAAGTAAAAACTATTATGACCTAAACTAAACTCTTACACTAAATACCACGTATAACACAAGAGTGTTGTCGAATTCCCCGTGAAGGGCTCTGGACAAACTCCTCTAGATTCCCCTAGATAAGGGTTGAGGTGTCGCGTTGGCTCTCTTGGTTAAATACAAGTGTTAGCAAACAAACCCAAGCAAGTATAACGATTAAGCACAAAGAATATATCAGGCATATAAAGATAGACAATAGAGAATGCAAGATATAAACAAGTAAGAGAGAGAGAGAATGAGCAATCGCAAACACAAGGGATTTGTTTCGAGGTTCGAGCACACTTGCTCTACATCCCCGCCTTCGACACACGAAGGATTTCCACTATAATCGATCCCACCGGATCACTCGGTGCCGCAACACCTACAACGAGTTCCCACTAGAACTCCTTGGACTATCTCTAGTCCGTACACACCGCAAGCCCCACAAGCTCGCCGAGGCCGCACCTCAAACAACAAGTTCGCACCCGAACTTAAAACACGACGAACGCACTTGTCCGCCTCCTCAAAGAACAAAGAAGGAAGTCTTTGGTGATCACAACACTTTGATCACCTAAAAACAATCTCACTACAACACTCCTATAGGATGAATATGTCTATGAATTGCTCAAGTGTTTGTGAGAAAAATAAGGATGAGAGTGGTGGTGAAAAACTCAAAGAATCACTTTTAACACTCTTGATAAAAACTCTTCTTTTGATAGGAAATATTTGCTCTCAATTTTGTGGAGAAAAACCACTGAAAAGTGTAAGAAAAACTGGCTCTAAAAGTCTACAAAAATCTTATGTAAAACAGCCCCCAAAAGTCCCATTTTATAGAGCTAGAAAAAACTAGCCGTTGGGGTCTGTCAGAACTGTCGGTCGACCGCCCGGTCGACCGGCCAACGGTCATATTTCAGACCGTTGTGCCATTGGTCGACCGGTCGACCGACCGAGGCCAGGATACAGAGAGCAAGTCTCTCTGTTCGGTCGGCCGCTCGGCCGCCCGGGGCCTTTCCAGAGAGCAGAGCTCTCTGGACGGTCGACCGGCTCGGTCGACCGGCCTCCTGCCAGAACTGGCGTGCACGTCTGTGCACGTCGGTCGACCGGCTCGGTCGACCGGCTAAAGCCAGATCAGAAAACTAAAAGGGATTTAAAACTTGGTCTTTTTGGCTCAATTAAAATCCCATAAAATACTGAAAAATCTACAAAAATAGTTTTACCAATATACTTTGATAAACAAACATGTTGCACAAAATCAAGGCATGTTACAAATGATTTGGACTATTTTTGTAACTTGGAAATATTGGCTCAAAAGAAAACAGTATTTTCCAAAACTTGATTTTTCTAAAACTTGTTTTCCAAAACTTCTCCAAATACAAAAACAAGATATTTAAACAACTTTTAAAGCATATGGTGCATGGATATGATCCACTACACAAACATGGTGAAATATCTATGTTTTTGACATTAAGATCTAAACATGGTTTTGGTTAAAACGTCTAAACTTGAATACCAAAAACCAAACGGTATTTTTCTAAAGTAAAAATTCTTTTCTAAAACAAACTAAATCAAGAGTGTGTGTGCATATGATACTTGAGCAATCCACCAACTACTCTATCCTTTACATTTTAACTAAAACGAAATCTTCTAAAAAACAAACCTAGACTCAAGTCTTCATCTTCTTGAAGTCTTCACTTGAAGCCTTCTTGACTTGGTCCAAACACCGTGCTAGATCCAAAACTTGACTTCAAATCCTTTATTGAAGCTATGCACCTACTAAGATCTTGATCATGAATATGTCACTAATTAAACACAAGATCATTAGTACTATAACTACATGAGTTGATCATCATCAAAACTAGAGTGATGGGCCTTCGGGCCAACAGTTCCACCCATGATCTCTCATTAGGAAAAGACAATTAAGGGATCATAATTCCCTATTGAGCCTATAAATAGCCCACTAGTAGGCTAGGCTAAGGGTTTTGAAGAAATTCAACTCCAAGAGGCTTTTTGAAGAGTATAAAGCTTCTTTGGCGATTTCAAAGCTTAAGCAAACAAGTGATCTACTCTCTCACTTTCAAGATCTCAGAGAATCACTTTTCTAATCCTACGAAGATAAATTCATGGTGCTAATATTCCAAGATCTTCCTCTCTCAAGGAATCTCTAAAACTAGGCGAGAAAGATTTCCCAAGCAGTAGCATCCGAAGATCGATAATCGCATCATCAATAGAACAAAGTGGTCGCACACTGACCAGACTTCCACGCACACTTCCCCAGAAATTTTAATAGAAGATTCTTGTAATTTTCTTGTATAATTACTGGTAATTTTCTACAATATTTTTGTAAGTTTTGCCCTTTTCAAATCTCTGAAAAATAGTAACTAGTTGTTTTTATCAAGTTGAATCAATATAAACTTTTCTCTCTTCCTAGTATACCTTTGTACCTCATTCGCATAATATTTGGCATCAAGAATATAGACCCTCTTGTGCTATGATTATTTGCACTCCCATTTCCTAATCAAGAAGAAAGATGAATTGTTTCCACAATTTAGAAGAAATATTTACATGGGTAAATGATGGAAAGTTTGCTATTGAGAATAAATTTTCTTTAGTACAAAAAAAGGGAGGAATGACATGGTCCAAATCACTCTCTTATAGGTAAATTTAAGATCAATTTTCTTTCTCTTATGAACATGCCTAGATGATTCAAAGGAATCTTTTGAAAAATTCGCAACTTTCTTATTAGGTGAAACATGCTTTGATAAATTGACAACAATCTTATTCTTTTGTCTCTAAGGATAATAGATTTCTTCTTGTATAGAGCATATTTTGAAAATTGTCGACAACTTCTTTCTTTGAGAGAATCTTCCTTTCTTTGCAAGTAAATCACGTTGAAGTGTATTAGTGATGTAGGAGATTAAAGAACAAGACAACCAGTAGGCTCAAGAAATGACTTAACCAGTCGATAGCACCCTTCTGGCCTGTCGACAGGGTTTTGTAAAAGGCAAGAGTTTGTTAGACTAACTTTACCAATTGATAGCACTCTTTTGGCCTGTTGACAGGCTTTTACAAAAGGTCGGGTTTTGTCAGTTTTTCACTTGACTGCTGACAACACCTTTCAGCTGTCGACAGCCCAAAGCGTATATCAGTATATTCGAACTAGTTTAGGATTTGGTTTATTTATTTATTTTTATTTTTAAACTTTCTTTCTTTTTTTTGAATCTAATTTCATAGATAGAATAAGACTTATTCTGAGCCTATAAGAGGCCCTTGAATCTCTTGTATTTGTATTCAACTTTTAATTAATAAACTTTTGAGTTTTCCTCATATTTGCTCATAGATTCAAATTGTTTTCTTAAGCTCACGGATTCAGGTAGATTGCTCATGGTTTCAAGTAATTATCCCCTACCTAAAAACTTCATCAGGGTTCGTCAGCGCTAGTAAGATATCTAGCCCACGTCGATCGTCTTCTTTGCTTCCCCGTCAGCGTCAACTGCTATCAGAGCTTGGGCGAATGCTTCGACGACGGCCAGAAATAATGACGAGCAACCAAGCTTCCAAAAGGGTGGATACTTTTGAAGGGAGGTTCAACACTCTTGAATCAACCATGGACATTGGGTTCAGGAACTCAAGAAGATCAACCTCAACCTTGATGATCAAAACCAAGCCAATGGTGCGCACGGAAGCGGGTTGGATCGTCTAGCAAATAACCCCTCCACCACCACCGCCACCTTTATTAGGTAATCCTTATCCACCACCTCCACCTCTCTCAAACAACCCTCGCCCACAACCCCACCACTAAACCAACCACCTCCAATTCAACCACCCTTAACACTATCACCCCCGTATCAACCACCCTCATATCAATCATATCCAAATCAAACACTTTCAAATCACCCATATCAATAACCAATCCACCAAACTACTCGTTTACAACATCTGCAAATTGATGACTTTTCTGATGAGGAGTTCAACAACCCCCGCTTATTAGTATAACAACATTGGAGATGACGGCCTAGCCTACGAAAGGCATGGGAGATTTGCTAATCCTAATCTAAATAGGAGAGGAGAGTTTTCTGACCCCAACAGGGAAGCTAAAATCCCTTACCCTAGTCATTGTAGGAAAGAGGATACCCAAATCCTCAGGAGTACAAGATGAAAGTTGACATCCTCTCTTTCAGCGGGAATCTTGATATAGAATCTTTTCTGGATTGGATCTACGAGGTAGATAAATTCTTTGACATGGATTATGTTCCCATGGAGAAACAAGTCAAATTTATGAGATACAAATTTGAGGAAGGAGTAGTCGCATGGTGGGATCAATTGCAAATCTCATGAAGGTATCAAGGAAAGCAACCCATGAAGATATAGAGGCGCATGAAGCAACTTTTACAAGGTAGATTCCTTCTACCTGATTATCAACAGATCTTCTACAATCAATTTGAGCAATGCATGCAAGATACGAGGACTGTGACAGCATACACGAAGGAGTTCTATCACCTCGCATCGCGGTGTGATCTGTCACTGACACAGGAGCAGCAGATTGCAAAGTATATCCACCGGTTAAAATACCCCATCCAGGAGCGTGTGGTGCTCCAAGACTTATACTCGATCGGTGAAGCCCAAAATAAGGTCATGAAGGTTGAGAGGCTGTAGAACAAGGCCTTACCCTTACCCTTCAAGAACGCAGCAGAAAGGACATCCGACAGCACAAGAACTCAGTAAGGTTTGACCTCGAACGAATGACCTCCATCCTGTAAGGCGATTGATGCCCCTCTAGCAAACTCGGTGACGACATCTGCCCCCACTGCTAAGGGCAAGGAGAATCCATATGCTAAGCCCGAGGTTGGCAAATGTTACCGGTATGGCGAACTCGGACGCAGGTCTAATGAGTGTCGAAGGGAAGGCCCATCAACATGGCGGACTATGAGGATGAAAATGAGATGCTGATTGAGATCAAGCCAGAAGACACCGACTTCATTGAAGAAAAAAGAGAAGCAGCTACCTGCCTGATCTAGCGGTTGCTATGCAACCAAAAGAAGCCTGACACCACATAAAGATATCAGATTTTCTACTCAAGGTGTTCCGTAAAGAAAAAGGTGTGCAACCTCATCATTGACAATGGCAGTTATGAAAACATTGTCTCTACCACTTTGGTAGACTATTTGAAGTTAGAAGTGGAGCAACACCCTCACCCCTACATCATTGGGTGGATAAAGAAGGATCCATGCATAAAGGTAACGAATCTTTGTCAAGTCCCTATTTCGATTGGCAAGTTTTATCAAGATTTAGTTACATGTAATGTTGTTGATATGGATGCATATCACATACTATTGGGATAACCATGGTAATATAATGTCGATGCTACCCATCGTTACAAGATGAACATATACATGTTTACTTTGGAGGGCAAGAGGATTGCCATGAAAGTAATACCTCCACCACCTAAGCTGACTAAAGAAGAAGAGCCAAAGTTCATATCCATATGCAACTGAGGTGAGTTCCTAGTGGAGTCTAAGGAGAAAATGTAATGATTTTCTTTGGTAGTCAAAGAAAAAGTCGGCCCAATAATTGAAGTTCCTGAGAAGATGAACCCGATGCTAGAAGAGTTCCAAGGAATAGTTCATGAGGAGCTCCGGATGAACTGCCACCCATGAGGGATTCCAGCACCATATTGATCTGATCCTGAGGACGAGTCTATCCAACCTTCTACACTACCAGATGAATCCAAAGGAGAGTGAAATTCTAAGGGAGAAGGTCGAAGAACTGATTCAGAAGGGACATATTAGAGAGAGTATGAGTCTATGTACAGAACTGACCCTTTTGAAGTCAAAGAAGGATGAAAATTGGAGCATGTGCATGGGCAACTGAGCAATCAACAAGATAACAATCCGATATCGATTCCTAATACCTCACCTTGATGATATGTTGGATCAATTAGAAGGGTCTTGCATTGTCATGCCCCGCTTCCAAAATGTACTAGAGTGGAGACGTGACGAGAGTCGGTGACATATATACACGAGAAGAAAATTTCATGTATACACGCTAAGCCTAAAGTAAGCTGAGCAAGCTATACAAATCATTTACGAAGGCAATATAATCACTGCAATAATACATATAATTCCCACACATGCTAATATTAATCTATGAATAATTAAATAGAATAAAGCAGAGTACGAACAATATAGAGAATCAAAAAAATGAAATGAGGAATGAAGAACAAAGCAAGAATAATACCCAAGATCAGAAGATCAAATGAATAAGTCTGAGCTCCTAGTGACATGTGAGCTTCTCCCGAATACCTGATCAACAAAATGTAATAACCGTAGACCTGAATGTGCAAATCTAGGGAGTCAGAGAAACTTCCAATGAGTGTGTAAAATGAGGGAAGGTTCACGTGCATAACAGTGTGTATATAACACTACAACAATATAATACACGAAAAAAGACAAGAATTAAAAGATAGCATGGTTGATAAAATAACATTCAACATGTTATCAGTATTACAATAACAGGCAATGTGTAATGAAAAGAGTAATGAAATTCAACTATTATAAATAATCATGTGTCAGGTCAAGTCTCTATCATATCATATATGTATCAAGTGTCTATCATGACAGGTACGCATATAACAAGGTAGCACACATCAAACATGGCGTATCATGTCAGTGAGTTATTATTAATTATGTTAGTGAACACCAATTACCACATGTAATAGATGTATCCCATACTACGCCTACAACACATGTTAATCGGGGTCCGATGTTATTAAAACTGATCGGTTAGAGATATTGCCTGTATTTTAAGTGAGTCCCGTACATACCCGTGACCACGGCCAAAACTTCTGGCGTTGAACCATGCCCTACCGCTAGACTGTCATGTAACATGTATAATAGAAACAAGAACAGGGCGGGGTGTCAATCACTCCAAGGGAACCCTACAGTAGAACCCTCTTTCGGCTGCACAATCTATATCCTAGGTCCACCCAAAATATAAACATTATCCCCTCCATCAATTTTTCCAGTCCCAGTGCAAGTTGTTTAATATCATGTAATATAGATTATCAAGATTAACTAATGTAAGTGTTACCTACATCACTGGGATAATTCGATGATAGTCACGGTAATAACATCAACACTGTGATCAGGATATCGATATAACATGATGTCTGTGTAAATCACCTAAGGGGGTGAATAGGTGATAAGCTAATCTAATGGTCAATAATGCGGAATTAATACTTATATGATGCAAACTAAAACTTCTTAAACTAAACACCACGTATAACACAAGAGTGTAGCCGGATTCCCCGTGAAGGGCTCTGGACTAACTCCTCAAGATTCCTCTAAATAAGAGTTGAGGTGCTTCGTTGGCTCTCTTGGTTGAATACAAGTGTTAGCAAACAATCCCCAAGCATATAACAATGAAGCACACAATGTATATCAAGCATATAAAGATAAACACAATATAAGCATGCAAGATATAAACAAGTAAGAGATAGAGAGAGCAATCACAAACACGGGAGATTTGTTTCGAGGTTAGCACACTTACTCTACATCCCTGCCTTCAACACTATGAAGGATTTCCACTAAAATCGATCCCACCGGATCACTTGGTGCCGCAACATCTACAAGCTCTTGGACTCCCTAGTCCCTCTCTTGTTCCCGCAAGAACTCACCGCAAGCCTACTAGCTTGCCGAGGCAGCACCTCAAACACCGAGTTCACACAAGAACCCGAAACACCGCGGACACACACGTCCGCCTCCTCAAAGTACAAAGATGAAACTTTGGTGATCACAACTCTTTGATCACCTAAAAACCTCTCACAACAAATCCCTATAGGTAGATATAGCAATGGATAGCTCAAGTGTTGTGTGAGAAAACAAGGATTGAGATGGTGGAGGAAAACTCAAGAAAATCACTTTTAAACACTCTTGATAAACTCCCCTTTTGATTGGAAATATTTGCTCTCAAATAAGTGGAGAAAACTTCTTAATGGAGTTGGAAAAACTAGTTCAAAACCTACTTGAAAATCTTGTTGAAAACAGCCCCCAAAAGTCCCAATTTATAGGGCTAGAAAAAATTAGCCGTTGGGAGCCAGATTGGCCTGTCGGTTGACCGCCCGGTCGACCGGCCAACGGTCAGATTTCTGATCGTTGTGCCAGCGGTCGACCGGCCCGGTCGACCGAAGCCTGGATACTGATTGGGAAAGAGATGTGTGAAGTATTTGCACAAATATTATGTAAAAGAGTGAAGGTTTAGAATCAACCTTAGTGCTTGTTTACTCCACAAATGTATGAAAGATGATTAATATACCCTTTCCAATCTCCGTTATAGCATAGGGCTATACCGAGTCGATTCTCAGGGAGAGCTCGCGATGGAAGCTTTACGGTAGGTAGTGAAGAAAAGAAAACGAAGATTCTTCTTTGCTTTAAAAGAATAAAGAATCAAATGAAAAAAGAAATAAAAGAATGGGTGGCTTAGTTCATGATGGAAAGTGTAAAGAAATCAAAATTAAGATTGGCTTTGGAATTACAACTAAAAGAAAGTAAAACTTTGAAAAGATTTAAGATTGAAGAAAACTATGACTAGCTAACCTTACTACCTTGCTAAAGACTTACTAAACTCCGTGATAGTGAATGCGTGCCTCATGTTGATTCATCGGCATAGATTTGTCTTGCGTGTTGGTCTAATTACTTTCCCACTTGGATGATGGGGGATCATTCTTGGACTTGTCTTGTAGCCTCATAGATGTCATTGGCCTACAAATTAGACTTTCAGTAATGGAATCAAAAGAGCTACACTCAAGGGATGCTAAGGAAGAAGATACAACATTCATTAAATGAAGTAAAGAAGTTGTACAACAAATAGCATATTGGTGATCCATCTCCATGTTCCATCAAGGCACTTGTTCTAAAGACAAGGCTCTAAATGAGGCACACATGAATCATATGGAGAATTACAACAAGATACTTGTCAAGCAATGAAAGTAACCCATCAGAGAAGAGAAGATCATACAACTTGCAAGATGAAATATAGCAATCACCCATGAGTTAGTAGTTAGCAAGGTTAGTGGTTAGCTAGTACATGTAGAAAAATTAGCTACAAGCCATTACAAAAGAAAAGCAAAGCATGAATAAAATTGCAAGAAAATAAAGAAAGCAAGTAAAGAAAACAAGTGCACTAGAAAATGCAAGAGTAGAGAGAAGAGAATGGATCAATCCTTGCTTCACAAGTTGTCACTCCTTGATGTACACAAGCTTTCTCTCTCTTACAAACTCTCTCTTACAGAATTTCTAGGGAGGAAGAAGATCTAGAGAGCTACAAAAATCCGAGAGAAAAACAAAAATACAAAGCTTAATCCCTAATCTCTCTCTCTTCTCTGCTCCGTCTTTGCTCGCAGGTCCAGGTGCAGTATTTATAGGCCACAGGAGAAGGATCCAGAACCCAGTTTGTTGGCGCAAAATCTGGGACTCAACTGCCTTATCCTTGCCGCAATTTGGCGGCAAAATCCCTGTTTTTGCGGCAAAACTAAATCTGTTGAGCAACAGAATTCTGTTGCAGATTCGTTACGAAGTTGTTATCCACGTGGCCTTCTAAAATCTTGAGTTGTTACGTAGAATTCTCTGGATCCTGGATTCAAATTTGGGCTTTATCTTGGGCTTGGAATTAATCTCTTTAATTATTGCTAATTAAAGTGATTATTGGGCTTTCTCTCATTTCAGTTGTGGACCTGTAAAAATAGAGAGAAAAAGGATTAAAAATCACATTTTTATATACAATATGCATGGTATAGAAGTGGTAAAATATGCAAATATGTATAACAATCACACCCCCATACCTAACTTTTGCTCGTCCTCGAGCAAAAAAGAAAGAAAAAGAAAGAAAAAAGAAAATCCTAACTAATTTATTACACCACTTTCGTAGGTGACACGATTGCACTGAGCACGTGCAACAAGCTGTTAAACCTCTAGGTTACCCTAGAGGAGGAGTGTTGTCTCCTGAGAGTTTTCAGCGGATTACACCCACAAAATCCATAAAGAAAGAAGACAAATGTTAGTGTTTTGAAAATCCATTTTGAAAGAGAGACATGTTTTCGATCTATTTTTGCAAAATATAAGTGATCTTAGGTCATAAGTCCACCTATAATCATTCTTCCTTAAACTTAGTCTCCATGCAAGATCTTGTCTTCAATTAAGGTAAGAATTCAAAATTGGATTGAATACTTTATCTTTCATAAAACCTAGATAATATGCACACCGTGCTCAGTGAAAATTTCTGGGATTTCAACTCCAACCATCAAGCCATTTATTTATATATATATATATTTTTCTGTTTTTTTTCCTTCTTCCCTTAGTTTAGGCTTTCTAGTTTACCCTTGTAACGAGCCTTTAACCGATGACTCCCAAACCAGACGGTCTTAGGGCACCAGATGAGAAAACATCCCTCGGGTTTAAGGTCTCGAGTAAAAAAGGCCACAAAACTAAAGGGGATTATTTATTTCCTTTACCACCGTTAGGCGTGAATAATCATGCTTCTTGAGGCACATTTATCCAGCTTAATAGGTGATGTTTTATTTATATATATTTTTTCTTTTTTTTTATTTTTATGGCATTTTTGGTCTTTGTCTCCATCCCAAGAAATGTGTAAGTGTAAAGTGCATATTTATCTAAGGTAAAAATTCAAGATAAAAATATCTCACCAATTTTACTTACTTAGCCTATAATTTCAAACAAGATCTATTATTTCAACTAGGTTTAAGATGTCATAATTAAGGCTTTCTTAATTTCTAAGATACATCTTAATTTTCTTAAAATAGATCTAAACTTTGTCTCTTTTTTCAAAAAGTTTTTTTTTATTTTTTATATTTTTTTATTTCTAAAAAAGAAAAAGTAAAATCTAAAAGAAAATAGAAAATCTACTAAGAAAGATAAAATCTAAAAAGAAAATGAAAATCCTAAAAATAAAAATAAAAGGTCTAAAAAGAAAATGAAAAATCCTATGTTAGCATCTACCCCCCCCATACCTATCTCATGCATTGTCCCCAATGTATGCAAGATGAAATGATGCACGAAATAGGTAAAGGATAAAACTACTCCCTCCGTCGCTTTGGACCAGCGGTGGTGCTAGGTCCAGCCGACTGTGATCTCCTCAACCTGGCCTCAATGCCATCTAACCTGGAGGATTGCTCTTCCACCCTCTTTCTCAGCCTTACTTGTCCCTTAAAGATTTTCTTCATGCCCTTCCAGATGGAGGACATGAAAGCTTGTGACTCTGCTGGGGGCTCCTGCCTCCAAAACTCAGGTTCATCTTCTGCATCAAAACTCTCCTCTGAGGAGGATCTACCGGTACATCCTCTAGCTGGACAGTAGGAGTCCAGACTGCATGCAAACAACTATTATACGAACTGGTAGGCCTCTCAAGTGCAACAAACACTCGGTCGAATGAATCAAATACATCAGCTGGTAGGAAAGTCCTATACAAACGTGTAATCAATATGGGATGGGAGTATTTGGCACCGCGTGTGCGTGAGGAATTTGCTAGAAGTGCGTGGAAGATGACTTTATTCAAACAAACCGTGTGTTGATGAGTCATTAAATCATGTATTATTTGTAACACAGGTCTGTTGAAGGATGATTGATGCTCAAGCCCTAAAATGTTGCGTTGGATCCAACGTCCAACGCAATGAATATTTCTAAAGGTCGTACTGGCTTTGAGCCCACGATCCTGCTCAGTACAATGAGCCCCCATAACAGTCATATACTCAATCAAAGGGAGAGGCTCGCTGTGATGTGTGATGGTTGGGACATTGGTGACTGCCTCAAGAAGAGGAAGCGTGACAAGTAAGTCTCCTGTGGGCATGTGTACAGTAAACTGATATGCTTGTGAATCAATAGATGCTTGGTCAATGTGAGTGTAAAACATTATCACCAATTCGGGACAATAGAATGCATCGGTCTCAGAGTTGTCATACACTAATGTATACCAGTTCCAAGCCCTAATTCTCTCTACAAACACATACCCATAACCATTTGTATCACTTAATATCCGCCCAAAGTCTTTCTCAACAAAAATTAGAGGTGCCATAATATGAATTTCAGATCAAAGCGATAAAAAGAAAAGATCAGAATTCGAACCACCCCCGGAATTCGTGGGGGGTAAAATTTCGATCTCTGCAGTGGGTTTAGGAAGCTCTGAATGAAGATGTAGCACCAGATCGCCAACAGGCCCTTGAAATCGATAGGAGCAGACTCTGGCGGCGCGCAGGAGGCTTCAACTTTGTCGCAGAATCTCGGCAAAAGTCGAGAAATTGCGGCAGAACAGAAAGAACAGGGGAAGGGAAAATTTTCAGTGGCGGCGCTTTGGGAGAGAGTTTCAGATCTGAGGAGATTTTTCTCGTGTGAGGGAGGAAGTGTGGAGTAGAGAGATATTTATAGGAGGGAAAAAACCAAGAGATTTCCAAATCTATCCCTAGGTCAAAAGGATTTTTACCAACTTTGGAATTTGTGGTTTTGGAAAGGGAGTTTTGACTCTTGGGAAGTTGGAGTGACCTAGGACTTTGAAATTTTGAAAGAAGGAGTTTTTAAGAAACCTAGGAACTTTAAAATTTAAAATTCCCCCATTTTTTTATTTCCTTTGTTTTTTTATTTATTTACAAAATTACAAAAAGAAAGAAAAAATATTTACAAAGATTATGTACAAGTGGGTTCACTGCCTGGGCTATCTTTTGGCCGTTTCCCTCTGGCCCGTTTCCCATCATCCAGTGTGTTCTTTTTCTCGGGTTTAAGTGGGAAACGTGACGCATTATTTTTTTAACCCTCGGCATTTCCAGTTTCAATTCATTATTGTCCATCCATATCTCACCATAGTGTTCACCAAAAAATTCCTCCTTACCACCTTTCTCATTTAGCACATCATTTTGTCCTTTATTCAGAAATTCAAGCTCATCTCCAAATAATTCTTCAAAACTCAAGTCAACATCCTCTTTCAAAATTGTACAATCAGTTAATTTACCCCGAGTTGACTTATCTGTTGGCCCAAAGGCCTTCCACTCTAGTTTTGATAATGACTCACTCATGTAGTTATGTTTACTAATAATCTTGTGATTCTAAGTTTCAGATCATTAGCAGGATATTAGTTTGGTGATAGCTTCAACAAGAGGTGTTTGGAAGCTTTTCATGGTGATTCCAGGGCCAAAGCTTCAAAATCACACATTGCCTAGCCCATGGATGGAGTTTTGGAGCAAGTCAACTTGAAGATGAAGATCATCAAGAAGACTTAGGTATCCATAGTTTAGTTTAGTGTGTTTTAGATCCATTTGTAAAGCTTAGTATAGTTGATATGCTCAAGTGCACAATACACACACATTTCATGTTTTTGATTGAATCGGATTTGGATTTCAAATACATGTATCGGGTTTTGGATTTGAGCCGGTTTTTAGTTCTACAGATCTGCTTGACACCCTTCTATAGTTATTATCATAACTTTTTATTTTTATATTCAAATAACATGATTTAACTTGAATTTTAAAGAAAACTTTCAGATATAAATTTCTTATTTAATAACCTTTTTCAGATTCTAATATTATTGTTATCAAATATTTGGTTGAAATCTGTCCTTGTTCTGAAAACAGGTTACAGTTTCTGTTTTGACACCTGTCAGTGTTTTGTTGATAACTTTCACATCTAAATTGATATTAATTTGATTTAAGTTGCATTAGAAAGAAGACTTCAATATCTACAACTTTATCCTATATACTTATTCCCAAATTCGAACGTTTTCAGCTCGAACAATGTGTTCTAATCTGACCCATTTTGCTGCCTGCCAGACTGGGCCGGTCGACAAGGACGGTCGACCAGGACAAGCGGCCAGTCGACCGGCCGGTCGACCGGACGTGCACAAAACCGTGCACGTCGGCTGTTTCTGTAGACAGTCGACCGTGCGGTCGACCGACTGTGACCAGATTGGTCTCCGTTTGTTTGGGTCGACCGCCAGGTCGACCGGCAGCTGTCAACGGTCATATTTTTGACCGTTTGACGGTCGACCGGGCGGTCGACCGCCAAGCCTGTCAGACTGACACGTCAGCCTAACGGCTAGTTTTGAATTTGGCCTATATAAACCCCATTGTTTGGAGTTTCTCCTCAAGATTTTTATGCCAAAATTTCCTGACCTTTACTAGTGTTTTAACAGTGTTTTCAAAAGAGTTTTTTGTGCAAAAAGGATTCATTCATCTTGTTTTAGGTTTTTGGAAAAATCAAAGAAAATAGGATTTGGGATATTTGTATTGGTTTCCATTCTATATCTTTTACAAGAATTTTTTTCCCAAGTATTTTCTTTGTGTTCTTGTTTTCCAAAACACCTAATTTTCCACACTTGAGCCATATCTTCTATCCTAAACTATTAGGATCTTGTTTTTGTGGAAAAAGAGAAAAGAGAGAGTTTTGAGGTTGTTGTTGTGGCATCTAAATTGTAAACCCTCCTTACTTTTGTGAATCCCTCTTCGGTAGAGGTGATCGGAGTGGTATTGGTTTGGATCCCTCTTTGGTAGAGGCGATTGTGTTGTAAACCTCTTCGGTAGAGGTAGTGGTGTTTGTTGTTAGCTACGGGCCGTATCCCTCTTCGGTAGAGGTGGATTGTGGTTGTATTGCCTCGGTGACATTGTAAGGTTGAGAGAGGAGTTTGGTACTCCTATAGTGGATTGGGAAATCCTACACGGTGGTGTAGGCGGGGATGTAGAGCAAGGTGCTCGAACCTCGAAACATATAGTTGTGTTTGCGTTTGCTCCACTTGTCTCTTTAACTCTCTCTCACTTTATATTTGTGCATAGCATCATTCTTATTGCCATAGCATATTATATACATTGCTTGTGTTGCCATTACATGATTCATATTGCTATATCCTTGATTGCTTGGCTTGATTGTGTGTGCACATTGCTTGGATTGCTTGTGTGTGTGTGCCTAACTTATACTCATCCAACAAGAGCTTCACATAGCGCCTCAACCCATTTCAAGGGGAATCAAGAGGAGTTAGTCCAGAGCCTCGCAAGGGGAATTCGGCTACACTTATTGTATTGTATTAGTTTGTGCAACATTTGCATTAGCTTCCGCATTTAGAGCATTAAGTTTTTCATTTAGTCTTAGATTAGCATTTACACCTATTCACCCCCCTCTAGGTGTCCTTTTCAATTGGTATCAGAGCTAGTGCTCCTGATACTTAGGCTTAACATCCTAGGAGTAAGATCCATTGATTGCTAATCTTGTTTGCATTTGTTTGTTTGCACACATATAGTTTTTACCATGGACTTCATGACCCCACCTAGTTTCGACTCTTCCAACATTGTTGTTTGGAAGTATAGGATGTCCATGTACTTAAAGACCCTAGGTTTGCATGTCTTTCTTGCCGCTACCAAGAAATGCTATCTTGGTAATGGTGATCATATAGGGGCCAATGCACAAGCCCTAGAGGCCATTAGAAGCACATTACCTAAATATTATCTTATGTGTGTTTCTAACATTGATTCCGCTTTTGCAGTGTGGAATCTATTATCAACAACCACCACCTCCGAGCTTCAAATGCCTATTCAACAAGAGGAGGAGACTAGTGGCGAATCCGATTCACAATGCTTCATGGTCCAAGGGAATGACTCCCTTGAGGTACATTCGGAATCCCACTTAGATAGTGATGATTCTAGTTCTTCATGTGATGATTTTGATGCCTATGCTTTAAATGAAGAACTATCTATTGTATGTGAAAAATTGATTGAAAAATATAAGATTTTGAAAAAGAAAAGTCTAGAAATTGAAAATGAAAATAAGAGTTTGCATTCTAAACTTGATAATGTTTTGCAAGAAAAGGTTGAGGTCTATAATGAAAGAGATTCATTGAGATCTAAATTGGAACTTGCACTAAAAGAAAATGAATTTTTAAAATCTAAAAATGATTGCCATGTTATTTTGAAGAAAAATGAAAATTTGTCTTCAAAAATTGATTTTGTTTTAAAAGAGAATGTTGCTTTGAAAAATAAAATTATTTCTATTTCTAATGATTTAGATGCATGTTTGAAGAAAAAGGATGTTTTACAAAATAAGATAGATGCACATGTTTGCCATGCTAGGGTAGTTCCATCTCCTAATGCATGTACCTCTTCTTCTAGAATTAATGATGATATTTGTTTGCTAAAGAAGAGTGTAGATTGTTTGGGCTCCACTTTGAGCCAATGTGCCATGAACCATACACGCTTGGAATCCTTGGTTCGAAAGAAACAAGTTCCATACTTTATGCATGCTCACCCTCCACGGCATACACATGCTCCTCACGGACACCATCAACACATGTATGCTCATGTGTACACTTGTACACATTGTGGTCGTACGGGCCACCTTGCTAAATTTTGCTATGATAGATTACATACTCCTAATTTAGTAAAGAATTTTGTTTGGGTTAGAGAAGGTACTAACCCCCATGGACCCAAAAGAGTATGGGTACCAAAGACCACCCCTAAGAATTTTGATGTAGGTGTGGGCTCTCACATGACGTGAGAGTGATGGCACCTTGAAGTGGATGCGTTCCAAGCTTAAAGGAAATCATTTGGATGCATCACTTTCAAGGGAAGTTTTGGTGGAGAGGACCACCATGTTTTGGAGACAAGGAGAGTTGCCTTCTAGGTTTTGGTAACGATTCCTAACTCCATATTATTTGTTTACATGCTTTCATATTCACTTGTTTTATATCGTGTTTTCATTGTCTTTGGATTAGTGTGTAAATGCCATGCTTATTAGATCCTTGACATACATGTATAGTATTTGAGACACACTTGCTTATATGAACCAATATTTAGTATTCTCACCTTTTGTTTAGCTATAATGTACATCATGAATCTAATACACGTAAATTTACATAGTAATCATGTTTTAGTTTTATCATGATGATTTTTATCTCGTTTTTGATGCTTCATATGGTTATAACATGCTTAAATGTAGATTTTATCAAAACTTGTATTATACATGTACAAATAGTGAGCTACATTTGTTTTATATATAATTGAACTTCATGCTCATTTGTGTTGGCCCAAAGGCCTTCCACTTTAGTTTTGATGATGATTAACTCATGTAGTTATGTGTACTAATAATCTTGTGATTTTAGTTTCAGATCTTTAATCAAGATATTAGTTGGTGAAAGCTTCCACACATCTTTCACATGTTGATTCAAGAGCCCGAGCGTCAAAGATCATATATAGCACTTGCTCGGTGAATCAAGGAGCTTTGGATCAAGCCGACTTGGAGATTGCGCTCTACAAGAAGACTTGGAGATTGCGCTCTACAAGAAGACTTAGGTATCCATAGTTTTAGTTTTGAGTTTAGATCCCAAATTGTAAAGATTAGAATAATATGATAAGCTCAAGTTCACAACACACACACCTTTCATGTTTTGATTTTCGGTTTTAGGTTTAACCGATCTTGGTTTTCATGAATAGATTTTTTATCAAAACAAGTTTACATGGTTTATGTATATTAGATTTGTTCTATATACATGCATGCTTCAATTGTTTAGACAAACTTTGTTTGATAATCTATTCCATGTGTTTTATGTTTTGGTATTTACAACAAAACATATTTTTGGACTTAATGACAAAAATCATGATATATATATGTTTCTTGTATATTGAATTTCTATTCATTTACAACATGCTTCAAAATGTTTAAATATCATATTTTTGTATTTCAGATAAGTTTTAGACAATGTGTATTTTCTATTCAAAATACAAGGTTTTAGAAAATACGGTTTTTGGTTTTTGGCAAAATTTCTATGACACAAAAATAGTCAAATATGTTTGAAATTTGTGTTAGGATTTTTAACACAAGTTTGTATTTCAATATAAAATGATAAAACTATTTTTGTGGAATTTTAGAGATTTTGTGGGATTTATTGGAATATTTTTTACCTCACTTTTCTGACCTATTTGCTGCCTGCCAGGCTAGTTCGGTCGACCGTAACGGTCGACCGCATGTAGCCGGTCGACCGTCACGGTCGACCGACGACGTGCACAAACCTGTGCACGTTTCTGGCACAGTCAGCGGTCGACCGGGACGGTCGACCGGAGCAGAATAGTCTGCTCTCTGGATTATTCGGTCGACCGGGCCGGTCGACCGTTAGTTGCCAACGGTCAAAAATTGACCGTTGGACGGTCGACCGGCAGGGTAAATCTGGCAAATTTCTGTCAACGGCTATTTTCTGATAATTGCCTATAAATACCCCATTTGTAAGAGTTTTTCTCTAAGAATTTTTTGTGCGAAATTTTTCATACTCTCTGGTGTTTTTACAGCAATCAAAAGAAGTTTTTGAGCTCAAATTGAACAATACATTTGGTGTTTTTGTTAGGGTTTGGAAAATCAAAGAAAGGGTTTTTGGGAAAGGATTTTGATTGAACTTCTCTATCTTTGTTTCAGTTTTTCCCAAGGATTTTTCTTTATGATTTCTGATTTCCATTCCTTTGGTTTTCTCCACACTTGAGCAAAAATCTACTATCTATATCTATAGGATATTTGTGTGGGAAAAGATATTGTTTGTGGTTGTTGTTTGAAACCACTTAGTTGTAAACCCATTTCTTGCTTTGTGCCATTTCCCTCATTGTGTTGAGGAGGTTGTGCAAATTCGGTTGTGAGGAGTTTTGTGTAAGCTTGGTGCTAATCCCTCAAGTTGTGAGGTGATTGTTTGTTGTATTGGAGGAGTGCCTCAAGAAGGAAGTTGAGATTGTAAGAAGGGGAGTTGGGAACTCCTTGTAATTGTGATTGCCCCAAATCCTCGGTGGAGGTTCCCTTAGTGGGAGTCCTTAGTGGACAAGCTAGTGGATTGGAAATCCTTCGTGTGTCGAAGGCGGGGATGTAGAGCTGGGTGCTCGAACCTCGGAACATATCTCTTTGTTTGCGCTTGATCCATTGACTCTTGCTCTCTCTCTTTACTTTGTACAAATTGCTATATCTTATACTTACTTGTGTGTGCATCATTGTTGTAATTGCAATTAGTTTTTAAATTCCACATTAAGTTCACTAGATTAGCATTGTCACCTATTCACCCCCCCTCTAGGTGACTTTTCAATTGGTATCAGAGCTAGCGCTCTGATATTTAGGTTTAACCACCTAGGAGTGTGATCTTGGTTTGCTAATCTTCATTTGCATTTTCATTTGCACACATATAGTTGCACTAATGGCTAGCCCTCCCATGTTTGACCATTTTAGACTTGATGCTTGGAAGGTGGACATGACTAGGCATTTAAAAACTCTAGGTCATTTAGTTTATCAAGCCATCACTATAGAATCCCTCCCTAATAGTAGCAAGCATAAGAAGGCCAATGCATTAGCCCTTAGGACACTTCTAACATCTCTAAATGAACATCTTTTACCTATTTTTGATCGCTATGATTCGGCTTTTGCAGTTTGGAGCATCTTGACGTCTCCCGAGCTTCCAAGGATAATTAACAAGATGAGGAGATCTAAAAGAGAAAAGTCTGAAGAGCAATGCCTCATGGTCCAAGGAAGAACTCCCTTGAGGTACAATCGGATTCTCATATTGATGATAGCTCTAGTTCCTATTGCCATGGTTGTTTTGAAGTTCAAACTTTAAATAAGGAACTTGCTCAAAAGCTTGAAAATTTGTTGGAAAAACATGATTTGTTAAAAGAGGATAATCTTGTTTTGAAAAATGAATTAAAGGATTTATGCTCTAATTTTGAATTGGTTTTGCAAGAGAAGGAAGAGATTGCAAGTGAACATGACTCACTTAAGTCTAAACTTGAACTTGCTTTAAAGGAAAATGAATTTTTGAAAAATAAAAATGATTGTGATGATGTTGTAAAGCACAATGAGATTTTATCTTCAAAATTGGATTTTACTTTTAAAGAAAATCTTACTTTGAAAAATGATATTGATTCAATTACTAGAGAATTGGATTTGGTTTTGATTAAAATAAATCTTTGCAAAAAGAGATTGATGTTTGCCATGCTAATGTTGCTTCATGTTCTAGCACACCTATTGCATGCTCCACTTTATCTTCTAACATTGAAAACGATATACTTGTTTTGAAGAAAAATGTTGATAGTTTGGGCTCCACTTTGAGCCATTGTGCCATGAATCACACACGATTGGAAACCTTGGTTCGCAAGAAACAAGTTCCAACCTTGCATGCACACCCATCTAGGCATACACATGCTTTTCATGATCACCACCATCATATGTATGCTCACGTGTACACATGTACACATTGTGGTCGAAAAGGCCACCTTGCTAGATTTTGTTATGATCGTATTTATAATGAAAATTTAGCAACTAATTATGTTTGGGTGAGAAAAGATATTAACCCCCGTGGACCCAAAAGAAAATGGGTACCAAAAACCACCTCTTTGACTTTTGATGTAGGTGGGAGATCTCGCATCACTTGAGGGCATTGGTGCCTTGAGGTGGATGCATTCTAAGCTTAAAGAGAACCATTTGGATGCTTCACTCTCAAGGAGATTTGGTGGGAGGATCACCGTGTTTTGGAGAACTAGGGATGCACCTTCATTGGTTTTGGTATCATTCTCTAACTCCCATTTTTATTTGCATGCTTTTTATGTCCATCCTTTTATAGCATGTTGTGTTTTGATTCATTATGCTTGTGCTATGTTCATTAGATTAAGGTTGTACATGTTTAGCTACTTGAGCACCCATGCTTCATTTGGAATCTACATTTAGTGTCTCACCTTGTTTAAACTAACATGTATACTTTAGATCTAATGTACATGCATACGCACAATGATCATATGATGTTCATGATTCCATATTTTGTGTTTTCACAATTGTTTTGATATTATGTATATCTTGATTCTTATAGCATATGAATTTACATAATGATCATTTTTAGAATAATTGTTGATTTATGACTTGGTTTATGCTTTATGATTTGAATATATGCTTAGATGTTAGTTTTCATGAAAACTAGGAGTTATACTTGTACATAGAATGGGCCACAAATAAACCTTTATATATGTTTTGTGCTTGGATGCCTATTTGTACTCATTAGATGTGCTAGCATAGTCTAGTTTTGATGATTCATGCATTCTAACTTGTATTCCCAGTTTGGATATGATTTTATGATCATGTGTTTTAACTTCATGTATATGTCTATCCAGTCCAAGCTATTGACTATACATATACATCCTTGAGTCACGTGCATTCATGCATATACTTTGTGGACTCATCATGTTTAGGGTATGTATGTATGCGTTGGTTTGTATAAGACATACATATGCCTTGAAGTATAAATTGTGTTTTTATGAAAATTTGATTTTTCATGGCTTCATGTTTTTAAGGAATTTCACATGAGCTTAATTGACTATTTTCATGTTGATATGTGTCACACAACACTTGTACACTCACCTTATTTAATGTTTTCTCATGACTTAGTTTTCATGAGTACAAATTGTGCTATATGGATTTTTGAGTGTTTTAGTGCCATGTGGTTTACACGCGTCTTCATGAAAAATATTTTTATTTGAAGGATCTCATACTAGTTGATTCATATAGCTAGTTGTGTTATTCTTCATTTGGTAGTGATTTTCAAACGTACTCTACTTTTAAAATCTACTTTTGAAAACCCCTACCATCAAAGGGTGGTTGGATGGGAGATCATGTTCATGTATGCTTTATAATGAAAATCATTTTTAAACTTGCACATGATTGGGTGGTAGTGAATATGAGATATACACTTGATCTTATTGTTGTTTCAATTTGTATCATTGAATTCTTTCAATTGGTATCAAATCTTGACATCCTTTTGTATACTCATATATGTTTTATATATATGTATGCATACACTTCATATAGTATCAATTTCAATTGGTATCTATTTCTTACATACATATATAGATGATTTATTTGTGATTCAAGATATCACAAATTTTGTTTATGATAAGCTGGATTATTTTTTAATGACCATCATTTTCAATTGATTCAATTTTCAATTGGTATCTTTATACAAGCATTATCATTATCTTGCTTATGCTAAGCTTGAGCTTTAACATTATTTCAATTGACTTAGTTTTCAATTGGTATCTTATTTCTAGCTTATGCATATGTTTAGTTGGTATTTCATAAAGGGGGAGAAAACTCACATTTCATTTTTTCAATTGGTATTTAATTTACCATTGGTTTTGTTTCCCACTCCCTAACTTTATGAGGGAAAAAAAATGATTTAAGAATGATTATTGATGTTTAATTGGTATCATGTGTTTTATTTTCAATATGTTTTAATTTCAATTGGGATCATATTTGTTTTCAATGCCCCTCTTACTTTTAATTGGTAATTGGTAGGCATTTCTTAAATGTTTTTATGATCACTTTCTATTGATATCATAATGCACTTCTTTGACACATTTTTTGGTATCATATTTGATTTAACCCTTTATTAGTTCTTTGCTTTGAATAAAAAGGGGGAGAAAAATTTATTGTTTTTGCTTTTATTTTTAACCCTTTTTTTTATGATTGACAAAAAGGGGGAGAAGAATTTGAGTTTTATATGCATATTTGTGTTTGCATATAGTTTACATTTGATGTAAACAAGCCTTGTTTATATCCATATAGTTTATATTTGATGTAAAGAAGCCTTGTTTATATGCATGTCTATGCATGTTTTATGTGCATGGTGTATGTTTCATTTTAATTGGTATCAAGGGCATGTTTATATGTGTTTTAAGAACATTCATTGCATATCTTATATGTTTTATTGTTATGCATGAGTTAAGGGGGAGCTTCTTTGAAGCTTTACTTTAATCCATGCATATATAACTCCATGAGTTTTGTCATCATCAAAAAGGGGGAGATTGTTGGCCCAAAGGCCTTCCACTCTAGTTTTGATGATGATTAACTCATGTAGTTATGTGTACTAATAATCTTGTGATTTTAGTTTCAGATCTTTAATCAAGATATTAGTTGGTGAAAGCTTCCACACATCTTTCACATGTTGATTCAAGAGCCCGAGCGTCAAAGATCATATATAGCACTTGCTCGGTGAATCAAGGAGCTTTGGATCAAGCCGACTTGGAGATTGCGCTCTACAAGAAGACTTGGAGATTGCGCTCTACAAGAAGACTTAGGTATCCATAGTTTTAGTTTTGAGTTTAGATCCAAATTGTAAAGATTAGAATAGTATGATAAGCTCAAGTTCACAACACGCACACCTTTCATGTTTTGATTTTCGGTTTTAGGTTTAACCGATCTTGGTTTTCATGAATAGATTTTTTATCAAAACAAGTTTACATGGTTTATGTATATTAGATTTGTTCTATATACATGCATGCTTCAATTGTTTAGACAAACTTTGTTTGATAATCTATTCCATGTGTTTTATGTTTTGGTATTTACAACAAAACATATTTTTGGACTTAATGACAAAAATCATGATATATATATGTTTCTTGTATATTGAATTTCTATTCATTTACAACATGCTTCAAAATGTTTAAATATCATATTTTTGTATTTCAGATAAGTTTTAGACAATGTGTATTTTCTATTCAAATACAAGGTTTTAGAAAATACGGTTTTTGGTTTTTGGCAAAATTTCTATGACACAAAAATAGTCAAATATGTTTGAAATTTGTGTTAGGATTTTTAACACAAGTTTGTATTTCAATATAAAATGATAAAACTATTTTTGTGGAATTTTAGAGATTTTGTGGGATTTATTGGAATATTTTTTACCTCACTTTTCTGACCTATTTGCTGCCTGCCAGGCTAGTTCGGTCGACCGTAACGGTCGACCGCATGTAGCCGGTCGACCGTCACGGTCGACCGACGACGTGCACAAACCTGTGCACGTTTCTGGCACAGTCAGCGGTCGACCGGGACGGTCGACCGGAGCAGAATAGTCTGCTCTCTGGATTATTCGGTCGACCGGGCCGGTCGACCGTTAGTTGCCAACGGTCAAAAATTGACCGTTGGACGGTCGACCGGGCCGGTCGACCGGCAGGGTAAATTTGGCAAATTTCTGTCAACGGCTATTTTCTGATAATTGCCTATAAATACCCCATTTGTAAGAGTTTTTCTCTAAGAATTTTTTGTGCGAAATTTTTCATACTCTCTGGTGTTTTTACAGCAATCAAAAGAAGTTTTTGAGCTCAAATTGAACAATACATTTGGTGTTTTTGTTAGGGTTTGGAAAATCAAAGAAAGGGTTTTTGGGAAAGGATTTTGATTGAACTTCTCTATCTTTGTTTCAGTTTTTCTCAAGGATTTTTCTTTATGATTTCTGATTTCCATTCTTTTGGTTTTCTCCACACTTGAGCAAAAATCTACTATCTATATCTATAGGATATTTGTGTGGGAAAGATATTGTTTGTGGTTGTTGTTTGAAACCACTTAGTTGTAAACCCATTTCTTGCTTTGTGCCATTTCCCTCATTGTGTTGAGGAGGTTGTGCAAATTGGTTGTGAGGAGTTTTGTGTAAGCTTGGTGCTAATCCCTCAAGTTGTGAGGTGATTGTTTGTTGTATTGGAGGAGTGCCTCAAGAAGGAGGTTGAGATTGTAAGAAGGGGAGTTGGGAACTCCTTGTAATTGTGATTGCCCCAAATCCTCGGTGGAGGTCCCTTAGTGGGAGTCCTTAGTGGACAAGCTAGTGGATTGGAAATCCTTCGTGTGTCGAAGGCGGGGATGTAGAGCTGGGTGCTCGAACCTCGGAACATATCTCTATGTTTGCGCTTGATCCATTGGCTCTTGCTCTCTCTCTTTACTTTGTACAAATTGCTATATCTTATACTTACTTGTGTGTGCATCATTGTTGTAATTGCAATTAGTTTTTAAATTCCACATTAAGTTCACTAGATTAGCATTGTCACCTATTCACCCCCCTTCTAGGTGACTTTTCAATTTGTACACACGTATAAGCTAGTTTTGATGACTCGTTCATTTATACTTGTTATACCTATTTTCATGTTTTTACTTCATGTGTATGTATATTGTTAGATTTGGGTGTATCATACATATACCTAGAAGTTTGTTTCAAATAAAAGAATTTTGATGAATTTTGTATGTGCTTTATTTAGCAATATGATATTCGTGTTTGTTTTGATGCTTTATGACTTGATTACATGTTAGATGTTAGTTTTCATTAAGATTAAAATTTATACTTGTACATGTAGTGGGCCACAAATAAATCTATTTATATCTGTGCTTAAACGCTTATTTGAACCCATTAGATGTGCTAGTATAGTCTAGTTTTGATGATTCATACATTTTAAACTTGTATTCCATTCTTGGTGTTTGTTTTATGATTATGAGTTTTCACTTCATGTATATGTCTATCTAGTTCAAACTAATCTTATACATATACATCCTTTTTGAGCCACGTGCCTTCATGCATATACATTTTGTGGACTCGTTGTGTTTTGGATATGTATGTATATCTTACCTTGTATTAGACATACATATGCCATTGAAGATTAAATAGCTTTAATTATTTTCATGTTTTATTGATTTAAGGAATAATTGAGCTTAATGTACATTTTCATGATTATGACCTACACATTTTATTTGTACACTCACTTTTTATTGCTTACTCATGTTTTGTTTTCATGAGTCATATTTATGATTAATTGAATTAGAGTGTTGATTAGCATGTGGAATTCATATTTTATGAAAAACTATTTTGTTTTATTCCTTACTTGAAGGATTTCGTACTAGTTAACAAAATTTTTCATTTTAACTAGTTCGTATTCTTCGTTGTGATATGAGGTATACACATGCTATTATTGTTATTTCAATGGTATCATTGAACTCTTTCAATTGGTATCAATTTGATCCTTTTGTATACTCATAATTATTCATTGTGTATGAATGCTTTCCATTGGTATCATCTATGGTGATTGGCATTCATTTTATTTTCATACACATATACATTGTTTATTTGTGCTATTATATTTCTATATCTTAGGCACAAATCTTATTTATGCTAGAGCTTGAGCTTTAACTTTATTTCAATTGATTTATTTTTTTGATATCTTATTTCAAGCCTACACATGTTTTTAGTTGGTATTTCATAAAGGGGGAGAAAACTTGCATTTCATATTTTCAATTGGTATTTGATTTCCACTCCCACACTTTATGACTTAGAAATTTGTTTTAATGGAAATTAGTTTCAAATTGGTATCATATGCTTAAAGAAAAATACTCTTTTTTTTTATATCAAGATATTTATGATTTAAGTTGTTATCTAAATATTTTTTTACTGTTTTAATCTACATTGCCTATATGTGAATAGATTCATGTTGTGTATACCCTATATTGAAGAGCTTGACAACTCTTCTTTATGAGATGCACGTGTGTAAGAGGAGCTTCACATCTCCTTTTATGCATTACGTATTTTGTGTTATGTGAATTAGGGCGTGTCTTCCTTTCTTTATGTAATTCATATATGTAAGGAAGTTAACTTAACGTCTTCCTCTTCATGAATGTCTGTCTCATATACCATTTATTGATCCATGTTGAATTTCTATTGGTATCTAGATGCATTTCATTGACATATTTTTAATTGATATCAATGTTTTGATGTTTAACCCTTTATTGATTCTTGGTTTAGAACGAAAAGGGGGAGAAGATTTTGTATTGTTTAGAATGTTTTGATTACCCCTTCTTGATCCTTTTGTTTTTGACAGAAAGGGGGAGAAAAAAAAAGTTTGTTTTATGTTTTTACCCCTTTGTTGCTGATTGACAAAAAGGGGGAGAAGAATTTGGTGTTATATGCATGTCTTCTTTGTATGCATGTACTTGTTTTAGAGAAAGCAAAAGAACATGTTTTATATTTTATTTTAATTGGTATCTAGAGTATGTTTTGTGTTGAATATTTCATTAGTATCTAGAACATCTTGTTTATATGCATTGACATTCATTGCATATTTATTGTTTATTTGTTTATGCAGGAGTTAAGGGGGAGCTTCTTTGAAGCTTAACTTTAATCCATGCATATACAACTCCATGAGTTTTGTCATCATCAAAAAGGGGGAGATTGTTGGCCCAAAGACCTTCCACTCTAGTTTTGATGATGACTCACTCATGTAGTTATATTTACTAATAATCTTGTGATTCTAAGTTTCAGATCATTAGCAGGATATTAGTTTGGTGATAGCTTCAACAAGAGGTGTTTGGAAGCTTTTCATGGTGATTCCAGGGCCAAAGCTTCAAATCACACATTGCCTAGCCCATGGATGGAGTTTTGGAGCAAGTCAACTTGAAGATGAAGATCATCAAGAAGACTTAGGTATCCATAGTTTAGTTTAGTGTGTTTTAGATCCATTTGTAAAGCTTAGTATAGTTGATATGCTCAAGTGCACAATACACACACATTTCATGTTTTTGATTGAATCGGATTTGGATTTCAAATACATGTATCGGGTTTTGGATTTGAACCGGTTTTTAGTTCTACAGATCTGCTTGACACCCTTCTATAGTTATTATCATAACTTTTTATTTTTATATTCAAATAACATGATTTAACTTGAATTTTAAATATAACTTTCATATCTAAATTTCTTATTTAATAACCTTTTTCAGATTCTAATTTTAAAGTTATCAAATATTTGGTTGAAATCTGTCCTTGTTCTGAAAACAGGTTACAGTTTCTGTTTTGATACCTGTCAGTGTTTTGTTAATAACTTTCTCATCTAAATTGATATTGATTTGATTTAAGTTGAATTAGAAAGACGACTTCAATATCTACAACTTTATCCTATATACTTATTCCCAAATTCGAATGTTTTTAGCTCGAAAAATGTGTTCTAATCTGACCCATTTGCTGCCTGCCAGACTGGGCCGGTCGACACGGACGGTCGACCGGGACAAGCGGCCAGTCGACCGGCCGGTCGACCGGACGTGCACAAAACCGTGCACGTCGGCTGTTTCTGTAGACGGTCGACCGTGCGGTCGACCGACTGTGACCAGATTGGTCTCTGTTTGTTTGGGTCGACCGCCAGGTCGACCGGCAGCTGTCAACGGTCATATTTTTGACCGTTTGACGGTCGACCGGGCGGTCGACCGCCAGGCCTGTCAGACTGACACGTCAGCCTAACGGCTAGTTTTGAATTTGGCCTATATAAACCCCATTGTTTGGAGTTTCTCCTCAAAATTTTTATGCCAAAATTTCCTGACCTTTACTAGTGTTTTAACAGTGTTTTCAAAAGAGTTTTTTGTGCAAAAAGGATTCATTCATCTTGTTTTAGGTTTTTGGAAAAAATCAAAGAAAATAGGATTTGGGATATTTGTATTGGTTTCCATTCTATATCTTTTACAAGAATTTTTTTCCCAAGTATTTTCTTTGTGTTCTTGTTTTCCAAAACACCTAATTTTCCACACTTGAGCCATATCTTCTATCCTAAACTATTAGGATCTTGTTTTTGTGAAAAAAGAGAAAAGAGAGAGTTTTGAGGTTGTTGCTGTGGCATCTAAATTGTAAACCCTCCTTGCTTTTGTGAATCCCTCTTTGGTAGAGGTGATCGGAGTGGTATTGGTTTGGATCCCTCTTTGGTAGAGGCGATTGTGTTGTAAACCTCTTCGGTAGAGGTAGTGGTGTTTGTTGTTGGCTAGGGCCGTATCCCTCTTCGGTAGAGGTGGATTGTGGTTGTATTGCCTCGGTGGCATTGTAAGGTTGAGAGAGGAGTTTGGTACTCCTATAGTGGATTGGGAAATCCTACACGGTGGTGTAGGCGGGGATGTAGAGCAAGGTGCTCGAACCTCGAAACATATAGTTGTGTTTGCGTTTGCTCCACTTGTCTCTTTAACTCTCTCTCACTTTATATTTGTGCATAGCATCATTCTTATTGCCATAGCATATTATATACATTGCTTGTGTTGCCATTGCATGATTCATATTGCTATATCCTTGATTGCTTGGCTTGATTGTGTGTGCACATTGCTTGGATTGCTTGTGTGTGTGTGCCTAACTTATACTCATCCAACAAGAGCTTCACATAGCGCCTCAACCCATTTTAAGGGGAATCAAGAGGAGTTAGTCCAGAGCCTCGCAAGGGGAATTCGGCTACACTTGTTGTATTGTATTAGTTTGTGCAACATTTGCATTAGCTTCCGCATTTAGAGCATTAAGTTTTTCATTTAGTCTTAGATTAGCATTTACACCTATTCACCCCCCCTCTAGGTGTCCTTTTCATTATCTAGACACATGATCTCATCAGCAAACAAGTCTTCAAAGGATATATCAATCAGAGGTTCGGATACAGTCACAGTTGGCTCATTGAAAGTGAAAATATCCAAATCAACTTTCCCCTTTTGAAAGGGTACTCGGATAAGAGAATCACTAGATTGTGACTCATCTTTTGGATCTTCACCTTCTTCCTCACAATCGTTACTAATGAAGCTAACCTCAAATGTTTGATCTTTTGTTTTACGAGGTTGTGTATGGAAGACATTGTGTTCATGAGTCATGTTACCAAAAGTCAACCTCATTGATCCATTCCGACAATTAATGATGGCATTTGCAGTAGCCAGGAATGGTCGTCCCAGAATGACCGGAATTTGAGTCCTTTGATTGGAATTTGACACAGGTTTTGTTTCAAGGACTACAAAGTCAACAGGATAAATGAATTCTCCAACTTTGACAAGGACATTATGAATTTCTCCCTTGGGTCTAGTGACAGAGCGATCAGCCAACTGGATAGTCATTTGAGTAGGACGGAGATCACCTAACCCCAATTGTTGGTACACAGAGAAAGGCAGGAGATTGATGCTGGCCCCCAAATCAAGAAGTGCCCTATTAATGGTAGTCTGTCATATGATGCATGAGATGGTGGGGCTCCCTGGATCTTTGTATTTTACAGGAATTGGACTAGTGAGCAACTCAGTGATGGATGATGCTAGGAAGACTTTCTTAGGGACTTGGGTCTTCCTCTTCTTGGTGCACATTTCCTTTAAAAATTTGGCATATGATGGCACTTGTTGTATGGCATCAAGAAGAGGGACATTGATTTGGACCTTATTAAACATTTCTCTTATGTTCTCCATGTGAGCATTTGTCTTGGGATTCTTAAGCCTATTGGAATGGTACAACAGGCTTATAGGGTTGCTCAACTACCTTTTCTTTACCTTGGCTTTTGAAGTGGATGGCTCTGTACTAGAAGATGGTTTGTCAGAAGCTGGTTGCATTGGGACAGGAGGTGTTGGCTTTGGTGCTGGATGAGATGGTGGACTAGAAACCTTATTATCTATTTGTTTTCCAGATCTCAGGGTATGAATAGCATGACATTGACTGGGTCCTGAATCTTCCACTTCATTCAAAGGGAAGTGATGTTTGGGATTTGGCACTGGCTGGCTTGGAAGCATACCTTTTTGTCTTTCATTTACTGAATTAGCCAATTGTCCAATTTGGACCTGAACTTTATTCATATCCTGTTGATAATTCTTTATAAAGGTTTCTAACATTTTCCTCAACTCTGATATTTCTGAATTATTCTGGGGTGGATGTTGATGATATGGAGACTGGAATTGTGATTGGTAGAGTGGTGGTGGGTTCTGATATGACTGTGGTGGACTTTGAGATGGATGAACATACAGTGAATTCTGATTGAAACTGGATGGGTGAGACTGAGCATTATAAGGATGTGGAAGTGGTGGTCTATAATGCTCAGGACCAGACTGACTCCATGAAAAATTTTGATGGTTCTGCCATCCTGAATTGTATGTGTTGGAGTATGGATGTCTGGTAAATGCTGCATTCATGTTCTCCTGAAATGATTGGGGCTGATATAATGGACACTCCTCGAAGACATGGCTAAGGTCATGACAGTTGGTGCAATCCGGTGTGATGACAGGTAATGGGTTGACCTGATTTACAACAGAATTTCCCCTAGACTCAAGCAGTTCTATCCTCTTCATCAATTGTGTAATCTTAGCTTCTGCAGCTATAGAGGATTCTATGGAGTGCATATCAGTTCTGGAAGTGGTGGGAGTGGATTTATCAGGACATGATTCCCACTGAATGGTTTTCTCAGCTAGGGTTTCAAAGAGATCCCACCCCTGATGTTCATCTTTCTTCAAAAATTCCCCTTGACACATGGATTCAAGGAGGGTTTTCGTTTGGTAATCTAGACGTCGTAGATAATCTGGCACAGACGCCATTTCTCTACGCCGTGATGAGGACATAGGGCTAGAAGGTCTTTGAAACGCTCAAGATACTTCCAGAAAGGTTCATTAGGTTCCTGCTTGAATTGCATTATATTCTTTCTCATGAGGGCTGTTTTGTGGATAGGATAGAATTTCTTAAGAAAGATTTTAACAAATCATCCCAAGAAGATATGGAACTGACAGGAAGATTGTAAAGCCATTTCTTAGCTAAATCCTTAAGTGCAAACGGTATGAACCGTAACCTAACAGCATCCTCGGTCAGTTGGGAAATTCTCATCCCCGGCAACGGTGCCAAAAATTTGATTAGGAAAGAGATGTGTGAAGTATTTGCACAAATATTATGTAAAAGAGAGAAGGTTTAGAATCAACCTTAGTGCTTGTTTACTCCACAAATGTATGAAAGATGATTATATACCCTTTCCAATCTCCGTTATAGCATAGGGCTATACCGAGTCGATTCTCAGGGAGAGCTCGCGATGGAAGCTTTACGGTAGGTAGTGAAGAAAAGAAAACGAAGATTCTTCTTTGCTTTAAAAGAATAAAGATCAAATGAAAAAAGAAATAAAGAATGGGTGGCTTTGTTCATGATGGAAAGTGTAAAGAAATCAAAATTAAGATTGGCTTTGAATTACAACTAAAAGAAAGTAAAACTTTGAAAAGATTTAAGATTGAAGAAAACTATGACTAGCTAACCTTACTATCTTGCTAAAGACTTACTAAACTCCGTGATAGTGAATGTGTGCCTCATGTTGATTCATCGGCATAGATTTGTCTTGCGTGTTGGTCTAATTACTTTACACTTGGATGATGGGGGATCATTCTTGGACTTGTCTTGTAGCCTCATAGATGTCATTGGCCTACAAATTAGACTTTCAATAATGGAATCAAAAGAGCTACACTCAAGGGATGCTAAGGAAAAAGATACAACATTCATTAAATGAAGTAAAGAAGTTGTACAACAAATAGCATATTGGTGATCCATCTCCATGTTCCATCAAGGCACTTATTCTAAAGACAAGGCTCTAAATGAGGCACACATGAATCATATGGAGAATTACAACAAGATACTTGCCAAGCAATGAAAGTAACCCATCGGAGAAGAGAAGATCATACAACTTGCAAGATGAAATATAGCAATCACCCATGAGTTAGTAGTTAGTAAGGTTAGTGGTTAGCTAGTACATGTAGAAAAATTAGCTACAAGCCATTACAAAAGAAAAGCAAAGCATGAATAAAATTGCAAGAAAATAAAGAAAGCAAGTAAAGAAAACAAGTACACTAGAAAATGCAAGAGTAGAGAGAGAGAATGGATCAATCCTTGCTTCACAAGTTGTCACTCCTTGATGTACACAAGCTTTCTCTCTCTTACAAACTCTCTCTTACAGAATTTCTAGGGAGGAAGAAGATCTAGAGAGCTACAAAAATCCTAGAGAAAAACAAAAATACAAAGCTTAATCCCTAATCTCTCTCTCTTCTCTGCTCCGTCTTTGGTCGCAGGTCCAGGTGCAGTATTTATAGGCCACAGGAGAAGGATCCAGAACCCAGTTTGTTGGCGCAAAATCTGGGACTCAACTGCCTTATCCTTGCCACAATTTGGCGGCCAAATCCCTGTTTTTGCGGCAAAACTGAATCTGTTGAGCAACAAAATTCTGTTGCAGATTCGTTACGAAGTTGTTATCCACGTGGCCTTCTAGAATCTTGAGTTGTTACGTAGAATTCTCCGGATCCTGGATTCAAATTTGGGCTTTATCTTGGGCTTGGAATTAATCTCTTTAATTATTGCTAATTAAAGTGATTATTGGGCTTTCTCTCATTTCAGTTGTGGACCTGTAAAAATAGAGAGAAAAATGATTAAAAATCACATTTTTATATACAATATGCATGGTATAGAAGTGGTAAAATATGCAAATATGTATAACAATCAGATACAGAGAGCAGACTCTCTGTCCGGTCGACCGTCCCGGTCGACCGAGGCCTTTCCAGAGAGCAAAGCTCTCTGGACGGTCGACCGTCCCGGTCGACCGGCCCTCAAGCCAGCCTGGCGTCCACGTCTGTGCACGTCGGTCGACCGACTCGGTCGACCGACTTCAAGCTTCGGTCGACCGGCTGAAGCCAGGACAGGAATTCTGGGATTAAAAGCTTGGTTATTTTTGACTCAATAAAATCCCATAAAATCATGAAAAATCTACAAAAATAGTTTCAGTATAATACTTTGATAAACAAACATGCTTGAGAAAAATCAAGACATGTTACAAACAATTTGAACTATTTTTATAACTTGGAAATTTTAGCTAAAAACGAAAACTGTATTTTTCCAAAACTTATTTTTCCAAACTTCTCCAAATACAAAAACAAGATATTTAAACTCTTTTAAAGCATAGTGTGTATGGATATGATCCACTACACATACATGGTGAAATATCTATATTTTTTACAATAAGATATAAACATGGTTTTAGTTAAAGACATGTATATAAGAAATTCCAAAAACCAAACCGGTATTTTTCAAAAAGAAAACTCTTTTGTATTTTTCCAAAATACAAATTCTTTTATGAAAAACTTATCTAAATCAAGAGTGTGTGTGTGTGTGTAAGATATACTTGAGCAATCCACCAACTATTCTATCCTTTACATTTTAACTAAAAACAAAATCTTATAAAAACAAACCTAGACACAAGTCTTGATCTTGAAGGTCTTCACTTGAAGTCTTCTCATCTTCTTGACTTGGTCCAAACACGATCCAACGAACTCGACTCCTCTTGAGTACTTGATATGGTCTTGATGCATAGGCTCGTGAATCAAACCGTGTTAGCTCCAAAACTTGCCTTTAAGTCCTTTGTTGAAGCTACACACCTACTAAGATCTTGATCATGAATCTGTCACTAATTAAACACAAGATTATTAGTACTATAACTATATGAGTTGATCATCATCAAAACTAGAGTGATGGGCCTTTGGGCCAACAATCTCCCCCTTTGATGATGACAAAACTCATGAAGTTATATATGCATGGATTAAAGTAAAGCTTCAAAGAAGCTCCCCCTTAACTCATGCATCACACTAAACAATAATATATGGCAATGAAGCACATGAATCTAAACAAACAAGTATGCAAATATAAGGAGATAAATATGTAAATCACCTAGAGGGGGTGAATAGGTGATAAAATAATCTAATGGTCAATAATGCGGAATTAAAAACTTATTACACTAAACACCAAGTTTAACACAAGAGTGTAGTCGAATTCCCCTTGAAGGGCTCTGGACTAACTCCTCAAGATTCCTCTAGATAAGAGTTGAGGTGCCGCGTTGGCTCTCTTGGTTAAAAACTAGTGTTAACAAACACACCCCAAGCATATAACAATTAAGCACAATATGAATATCAAGCATGTAAAGATAAAAACAATAATAGCATACAAGATATAAAGACAAGAGATAGAGAGTGAGCAATCGCAAACACGGGAGATTTATTTCGAGGTTCGAGCACACTTGCTCTACATCCCCGCCTTCAACACCTTGAAGGATTTCAACTATAATCGATCCCACCAGATCACTCAGTGCCGCAACACTACAAGGAGTTCTCACTAGAACTCTTGGACTCTCTAGTCCCGTACACACCGCAAGCCCACAAGCTCGCCGAGGCCGCACCTCAAACACGGAGTTCACACACAAGCTCGAAACACCGCGAACCCGCAAGTCCGCCTCCTCAAAGTACAAATAGAACTTTGGTGATCACAACTCTTTGATCACCTAAAAACCTCTCACAACAAAAGATCCCTATAGGATAGGTATAGCAATGGATAGCTCAAGTTGTTGTGTGAGAAAACAAGGATTGAGATGGTGGAGGAAAACTCAAGAAAATCACTTTTAAACACTCTTGATAAACTCCCCTTTTGATTGGAAATATTTGCTCTCAAATAAGTGAAGAAAACTTCTTAATGGAGTTGGAAAAACTAGCTCAAAACTCACTTCAAAATCTTAGAGAAAACAGCAACCAAACCCCCAAATTTATAGGGCTAGAAAAACTAGCCGTTGGGATCCAGGTGGCCTGACGGTCGACCGCCCGGTCGACCGCCAACGGTCATTTTTCTGACCGTTGGGGCAGCGGTCGACCGGTCGGTCGACTGATCCTCTGGAACAGAGAGCGGGCTCTCTGCCGGTGACAGGCCGGTCGACCGGGGATTTCCAGAGAGCAAAGCTCTCTGGACGGTCGACCGGGTCGGTTGACCGGCCTCCAGCACAGGCTGGCGTGCACGTCTGTGCACGTCGGTCGACCGGGCCCTGTCGACCGTCTTCAAAGTGCGATCGACCGTCCGGTCGACCGGTGAAGCCAGTCCTGACAATTTTGGGATTAAAATGATGGTCATTTTAACTTAAATAAAATCCCATAAATTCACAAAAAATCTACAAAAATAGTTTCAATGTTATACTATGATAATCAAACATGCTTGCACAAAATCAAGACATGTTACAAACAATTTGAACTATTTTTGTAACTTGGAAATTTAGCTAAAACGAAAACTGTATTTTTCCAAATTGGTTTTTCCAAAACTTATTTTTCAAAACTTCTCCAAATACAAAAACAAGATATTTAAACTCTTTTAAAGCATAGTGTGTATGTATATGATCCACTACACAAACATGGTGAAATATCTATATTTTTGACATTAAGCTCTAAATTTGGTTTTGATTAAAATATATAAACTTTAAATACCAAAAATCAAACGGTATTTTTCTAAAAGAAAATTCTTTTATGAAAACTCATCTAATCAAGAGTGTGTGTGTGTGTATAATATACTTGAGTAATCCACCAACTATTCTATCCTTTACATTTTATCTAAAACAAAATCTTATAAAACAAACCTAGACACAAGTCTTGATCTTGAAGTCTTCACTTGAAGTCTTCTTCTCCTTCTTGACTTGGTCCAAACACGATCCAATGAGCTAGACTCCTCTTGAGTACTTGATGTGGTCTTGATGCACAAGCTCGTGAATCAAACCGTGCTAGCTCCAAAACTTGACTTTAAATCCTTTGTTGAAGCTACACACCTACTAAGATCTTGATCATGAATCTGTCACTAATTAAACACAAGATCATTAGTACTATAACTACATGAGTTGATCATCATCAAAACTAGATTGTTGGCCCAAAGGCCAATCACTCTAGTTTTGATGATGACAAAACTCATGAAGTTATATATGCATGGGTTAAAGTAAAGCTTCAAGGAAGCTCCCCCTTAACTCATGCATAACAATAAACCAAATAAATATGGCAATGAAGCACATAAACATGTATGCAAATATACGGAGATAAACATGCTAATCAAACATAAAACTCATCAAATTCTTTTTCTCCTATTTACAAAACAAAACATATATGCATAAACATAAATACTTCTCCCCCTTTATGAATAAAGTAAGGAAAACATGCATATATACTAAAATACTTCTTCCCCTTTTTGTCAATCATCAACAAAGGGTTAAAGTAAAAACAAAACTAACAAAGTCTTTTCCCCCTTTTTGTCATCAACAAAGAGATCAATAAGGGGTGAAATCGAATCAATCAATAAAAGTTTATATGCGATATACATTCATGAAGAGGAAGACGCTAAGTTAACTTCCCTACATATATGCATTACATGAAGAAGAGATGACAAGCCCTAACTCACATAACGCATAATACGTAATGCATAAGAGGAGATGTGAAGCTCCCCCTACACACGTGTACCGCATAAAGAAGAGTTGTCAAGCTCCTCAATATAAGATACACTCAACATGAATCTATATGTAGAAGAGATGTTAAGCTCTCCTTGCATATAGGCAATACAAATCAAAACATTTTTAATTTTCAAAATTTTGATTTTTCTCAATAAAATAAATTTTGAGATATCTTAGTAAAACAAATTTTAAGATACCAAATGTAAATAAACATGATAAATTTTGAATTTTTCAAATAGGTAAAACATATTGATACTAATTGAAAAAACAATGCATAAGCTTATTAAAAGACAATTGAGATACCAATTGAAAATGAAGTTTTAAATTAAGCTTAGCATAAACTTTTGTGCTTTAAATATGTAAACCAATTGTAAAACAAGCACACGAAAATCATATATATGTATGAGAAATGATAATATCAATAGAGATTGATATAAGTTGAAATTGAAAACATACATATATATAACAAGATTATGAGTATACAAAATATATCAATTGTGATACCAAAAGAAATTATGATACCAATTGAAATTAAGAAGTGAAATTTGTGTATATCTCATAAACTACCACCCTTTATATGCACAAGATAAAAGATTTTCAATAAGACTTACAAGGCATACTCGCCCATTCGACCACCCAAAACGGCGTTGGTAGGGGTTTTCAAAATAAGTATTTGAAAATATTATTATTGTGAAAACACTACCAGATGAAGAACAATAACTAGTTAAATTAATTTTTAAAAAACTAGTTAAAGATCCTTCAAAAACATGAAATCAAAACATATATATTTCATGAATCATACCAAATACACAAGAATTGACACTCGAAATCGATAAAGCTCATAAAAGTGTTCATGAAACAAAGTCATGATAAAACAAATGAAGTGTGAGTGTTCAAAAATCATGTAAATAGCATTTTCATGAAAATAATCAATGAAGCTCAAAAACAAACATGAATACATTTTATCAAAACATGAAATTTATTTTTATAAACAAAATAAACTTCTAGGTATATGTATGATTTATCCAAAATTAACAATATGCATACATATCCCAAACATACAAAAGAGTCCATAATATATATTGCATGAAGGCAAATGACTCAAGGGGCATACATGTATATTTATTAGATTTGAATACAAGATACATATACATGAAGTAAACATAAAAATAGGCAAAACAAGTGTAAAGAGAGAATCATCAAAACTAGGCTATACATGTGCATATAGTGAGTACAAATGAAGTGCAAACATATATGAATCAATTTGTTGCTCACTACTTGTACAAGTATACATCCAAGTTTTGATAAAAACTACATTTAAACTAGTAATTATCACATGAAGCACAAAACAAATAAAACATGAACATGCTAAAAATATCACATATGAAAAAGAGCATGTAAGTAAACTAGGAGTTTAGAGATAGTTACCAAACCAAAGAACTATACTCTAAATCTCCAAAAAATGGCGGTTGTCCCACCAAACCTCCTTGATAGCGGTGCATCAAATATGTGTCCATCATGTCCATGTGCATCCACCATCAAGGCACCATCCCTCTCAAATTTTGTGAGAGCCCTCACCTACATAAAAAATCAAAGGTGGGGATTTTGGTACCTATTTTCTTTGGGTCCTTGGGGGTTAGCTTTACAAGGGACCCAAACATTTTTGTTAGCAAAATTAAAAACATTTATTATCATAACAAAATTTTGCTAAATGGCCTTTGCGGCCACAATGTGTACATTTGTACACCTTAGGATGCATATGTGTATGTTTGTGATCGTGGTGTGCAAAGTGTGCATATGCATGATGATGTGCATGAACATGTGGAACTTATTTCTTAAAAATAAGGTTTTCAATCTTTATGATTAAATGCACAATTGCTAAAAGTTGAGCTTAAACAATCAATTCTATTTTTCAAAAATTTAACCTCATTTTTATCAATAGTGGCATGTAGTGCATGGTGAGAATGAGGATCATTTTTCTTATTCTTTTTAGAAACATTTATCATTTTTCTTATTCTTTTTAGAAACTTTTTCTTTTTCTTTTTCAATAATTTTTCTTTTCAAAGAAGTGTTTTCATTTAAAGCAACTTCCTTTTGTTTTTCCACCAAAATAACTTTATTTTTCAAGGAAGTGTTTCCTTCACAAAGATCACTTAATTTTGAAAGCAAGGAAACATTCTTATTTTTCAAATTTTCATTTTTTCAAAACATGCAACTTTATTTTTAAAAGACTCATTTTCTTTTAAAACATTTTCAAATCTTGTTTGAAAAGAATCCTTTTCTTTAGACATGCAATCAATTTTATTTTTCATTTTCTTATTATCTTTTCTAAGCATGTCATATTTTTCTAAGAGTTGTTGACAAAAAGAAGTGAGCTCATCATAAGTCATGTCAACATCCTCTTCTACCTCAGATTCGGTAGTTACCTCAAGGGGGTTATCCCCTTCGACCATGTAGCACACGTTGGAAGCGTAACTTCCAACATCCGAGTCGCTCCCCGCATAATATTGTTCTTTTCGCCAAGGGAGATCAAAGAGTTCCAAACTACAAAAGCCGAATCAAGATTAGCAACCCTAGATAAATAATCATCATTTAGGGTAGATCTTAAAGCATGTAGGGGTTTGCATTAGCCTCAATATACTTGCTATTATTAACATATGAATCATTAATGGTAGCAAGATAAACATGAATTCCTAGGGCCTTGAGGAATTAAGACATCTTAACTTTTCAAGTTTGAATGTTAAGAATGTCAAAGGGTGGGTGACATGAAGTCCATGGTGTGTGTGTACAAATATTGTGATTAGCCAAAAAATGAGGATCTTTAACTCTAGGTTGTAAGACCCAAATCAAGAGCACTTGGCTCTGATACCAATTGTAAATCACCTTGAGGGGGGGTGAATAGGTGATAAGCTAATCTAATGGTCAATAATGCGGAATTAAAACTTATTACACTAAACACAAGTTTAACACAAGAGTGTAGCCAAATTTCCCGTGAAGGGCTCTGGACTAACTCCTCAAGATTCTTCTAGATAAGAGTTGAGGTGCCGCGTTGGCTCTCTTGGTTGAAAACTAGTGTTAGCAAATACACCCCAAGCCATATAACAATTAAGCACAATATGAATATCAAGCATGTAAAGATAAAGACAATAATAGCATGCAAGATATAAAGACAAAAGAGACAGAGAGTGAGCAATCGCAAACACGGGAGATTTGTTTCGAGGTTCGAGCACACTTGCTCTAATCCCCGCCTTCAACACCTTGAAGGATTTCTACTATAATCGATCCCACCAAATCACTCAGTGCCACAACACCTACAAGGAGTTTCCCACTAGAACTCTTGGACTCTCTAGTCCCGTACACACCGCAAGCCCACAAGCTCGCCGAGGCCGCACCTCAAACACGGAGTTCACACACGAACTCGAAACACCGCGAACCCGCAAGTCCGCCTCCTCAAAGTACAAAATAGAACTTTGGTGATCATAACTCTTTGATCACCTAAAATCCTCTCACAACAAAAGATCCCTATAGGATAGGTATAGCAATGGATAGCTCAACTGTTGTGTGAGAAAACAAGCATTGAGATGTTGGAGGAAACCTCAAGAAAATCACTTTTAAACACTCTTGATAAACTCCCCTTTTGATTGAAAATATTTGCTCTCAAATAAGTGGAGAAAACTTCTTAATAGAGTTGGAAAAACTAGCTCAAAACTCACTTCAAAATCTTAGAGAAAACAGCACCCAAACCCCCAAATTTATAGGGCTAGAAAAACTAGCCGTTGGGATCTAGGTGGCCTGACGGTCGACCGCCGGTCGACCGCCAACGGTCATTTTTCTGACCGTTGGGGCAGCGGTCGACTGGTCGGTCGACCGAGCCTCTAGAACAGAGAGCAGGGTTCTCTGCCAGTCGACCGGCCGGTCGACCGGGACATTTCTAGATAGCAAAGCTCTCTGGACGTCCGGGTCGGTCGACTCGACCCTCCAGCACAGGTTGGCGTGCACGTCTGTGCTCGTCGGTCGACCGCCCGGTCGACCGTCTTCAAAGCGCGATCGACCGTCCGGTCGACCGGCTGAAAGCCAGTCCTGACAATTTTGGGGATTAAAATGTTGGTCATTTTAACTTAATAAAATCCCATAAATTTACAAAAAATCTACAAAAATAGTTTCAATATTATACTATCATAATCAAACATGCTTGCACAAAATCAAGACATGTTTACAACAAATTTGAACTATTTTTGTAACTTGAAAATTTTGGCTAAAAATGAAAACTGTATTTTCCAAAATTGGTTTTTTCCAAAACTTATTTTTCAAAACTTCTCCAAATACAAAAACAAGATATTTAAACTCTTTTAAAGCATAGTGTGTATGGATATGATCCACTACACAAACATGGTGAAATATCTATGTTTTTGACATTAAGCTCTAAATTTGGTTTTGGTTAAAACATATAAACTTTAAATACCAAAAATCAAACCGGTATTTTTCTAAAAGAAAATTCTTTATGAAAACTCATCTAATCAAGAGTGTGTGTATAGAGTGTGTGTGTATAATATACTTGAGCAATCCACCAACTATTCTATCCTTTACATTTTATCTAAAACAAAATCTTATAAAACAAACCTAGACACAAGTCTTGATCTTGAAGTCTTCACTTGAAGTCTTCTTCTCCTTCTTGAGTTGGTACAAACACGATCCAATGAGCTTGAGTACTTTATGTGGTCTTGATGCACAAGCTCGTGAATCAAACCGTGCTAGCTCCAAAACTTGACTTTAAATCCTTTGTTGAAGCTACACACCTACTAAGATCTTGATCATGAATCTGTCACTAATTAAACACAAGATCATTAGTACTATAACTACATGAGTTGATCATCATCAAAACTAGATTGTTGGAACAAAGGCCCATCACTCTAGTTTTGATGATGACAAAACTCATGAAGTTATATATGCATGGATTAAAGTAAAGCTTCAAGGAAGCTCCCCCTTAACTCATGCATAACAATAAACAAATAAATATGGCAATGAAGCACATAAACATGTATGCAAGTATACAGAGATAAACATGCTAATCAGCGTAAAACTCATCAAATTCTTTTTCCTATTTGCAAAACAAAACATATATGCATAAACATAAATACTTCTCCCCTCTATGAATAAAGCAAGGAAAACATGCATATATACTAAAATACTTCTCCCCCTTTTTGTCAATCATCAACAAAGGGTTAAAGTAAAGACAAAACTAACAAAGTCTTCTCCCCCTTTTTGTCATAAACAAAGAGATCAATAAGGGGTGAAATCGAATCAATCAATAAAAGTTATATGCGATATACATTCATGAAGAGGAAGACGCTAAGTTAACTTCCCACATATATGCATTACATGAAAAAGTGATGACAAGCTCTAACTCACATAACGCATAATATGCAATGTATAAGAGGAGATGTGAAGCTCCCCCTACACATGTGTACCGCATAAAGAAGAGTTGTCAAGCTCCTCAATATAAGATACACTCAACATGAATCTATATGTAGAAGAGATGTTAAGCTCCCCTTGCATATAGGCAATGTAAATCAAAACATTTTTAATATTCTCATTAAAAACAAAATTTTGAATTTTCTCAATAAAATAAGTTTTGAGATATCTTAGTAAAACAAATTTTAAGATACCAAATGTAAAAACATTACCAATTGAAAATAAAGTTGAAACATATTGATACCATTGAAATTTATAACAAATTTGAAGTTGAAACATATTGATACCAATTAAAAAACAATGCATAAGCTTATTAAAAAGTCAATTGAGATACAATTGAAAATAAAGTTTTAAATCAAGCTTAGCATAAACTTTGTGCATTAAATATGTAAACCAATTGTAAAGCAAGCACACGAAAATCATATATATGTATGAGAAATGATGATATCAATAAAAATTGATATAAGTTGAAATTGAAAGCATACATATATAGAAACAAAAATGAGTATATACAAAAAGAATATCAATTGAGATACCAAAAGAAATTATGATACCAATTGAAATTAAGAAGTGAAATTAGTGTATATCTCATAAACTACCACCCTTTATATGCACAAGATAAAAAATTTTCAATAAGGCTTGCAAGGCATACACGCCCATCCGTCCACCCAACGGTCTTGGAAGGGGTTTTCAAAAAATAGGGTTCGAAAATTTTTTATAGTGAAAAAACTAACAATTGAAGAATAATTAACTAGTTAAAGATAATTTTTAAAAAACTAGTTAAAGATCATTCAAAAAAACATGAAATCAAATAATATGTTTTTCATGAATCATACCAAAAACACAAGAGTTGACACTCAAAAACGATAAAGCTCATAAAGATGTTCATGAAACAAAGTCATGACAAAACAAATGAAGTGTGAATGTTCAAGAATCATGTAAATAGTATTTTCATGAAAATAATCAATGAAGCTCAAAACAAACATGAATATCATTTTTATCAAAACATGAAATTTATTTTCATAAACAAATAAACTTCTAGGTATATGTATGATTTATCCAATCCTAATAATATGCATACATATCCCAAACATACAAAAGAGTCCATAATATATATTGCATGAAGGCAAATGACTCAAGGGGTATACATGTATATTTATTAGATTTGAATACAAAATACATATACATGAAGTAAACACATGAAAATAGGCAAAACAAGTGTAAATGAGGAAATCATCAAAACTAGGCTATACACGTGCATATAGTGAGTATAAATGAGCAATGGAGTGCAAACATATATAAATCAAATGTGGCTCCCTACTTGTACACGTAGATATCTAAGTTTTGACAAAAACTACATTTAAACTAGAATTTACCACATGAAGCACAAAAAACAAGTAAAACATGAACATGCTAAAAATATCATATATGAACAAGCATGTAAATAAATAAAATAGGAGTTTAGAGATAGTTACCAAACCAAAGAACTATGCTCTAATTCTCCAAAACAAGGTGGTTGTCCCACCAAACTTCCTTGATAGCGGTGCATCAAATATGTGTCCATCAAGTCCATGTGCAACCACCATCAAGGCACCATCCCTCTCACGTTGTGAGAGCCCACACCTACATTAAATACACAAGGTGGGGTTTGGTACCCATTTTCTTTTGAGTCCTTAGAGGTTAGCTTTATAAGGAACCCAAACATTTTTATTATTAGCAAAATTTAAAGAATTAATCTTATCATAATAAAATTTTGCTAAATGGCCTTTGCGGCCACAATGTGTACATATGTACACTCTAGCATGCATATGTGTATGTTGTGTGATCATGACGTGCAAAAGTTAATATGCATGAGGAGATGTGCATGAACATGTGGAGTTTGTTTCTTAAAAACAAGGTCTCCAATCTCTTATGATTAAATGCATGTGCTCAAAGTTGAGCTTAAACAATTTATTTTATTTTTCAAAATTTCATCTCATTAGTGGTGGCATGTAAAGCATGATGAGAATGAGAATCATTTTTCTTATTCTTTTTAGAAACATTAACTTTTTCTTTTTCAATAATTTTTCTTTAAAGAAGTGTTTTCATGCAAAGAACTTCCTTTTATTTTTTTCACCAAAATAATTTTATTTTTCAAAGTAGTGTTTCCTTCACAAAGATCACTTAATTTAGAAAGCAAAGAAACATTTTCATTTTTCAAATTTTCATTTTCTTTTTCAATGCATGCAACTTTATTTTTAAAAAAATCATTTTCATTTAACATGCAATCAAATTTCTTTTTCAAATTTTTGTTATCCTTTTTAAGCAATTCATATTTTTCTAAGAGTTGTTGACAAAAAGATTCAAGTTCATCATATGACATATCAACATCCTCTTCTACTCGGATTCGGTAGTTACCTCAAGGGGGTTATCCCCTTGGACCATGTAGCATACGTTGGAAGCGTCACTTCCAACATCCGAGTCGCTCCCCGCATAATATTGTTCTTTTTCGCCAAGGGAGAGAATTGTGTTCCAAACTACAAAAGCCGAGTCAAGATTAGCAACCCTAGATAAATAATCATCATTTAGGGTAGATCTTAAAGCATGTAGGGCTTTTGCACTAGCCTCAATATTTTTTCCCTCAAACAATATGAATCTCTAGTAGTGGCAAAATAAACATGAATCCCTAAGGCTTTGAGGTACAAAGACATCTTAACCTTCTAAGTTGGATGTTAAGAATGTCAAAGGTGGGAGGAGTCATGAAATCCATGGTGTGTGTACAAATAATGTGATTAACTATAAATGAAGATCTTAACTCTAGGTTGTAAGACCTAAATCAAGAGCACTTGGCTCTGATACAATTGTAAATCACCTAGAGGGGGGGAATAGGTGATAAGCTAATCTAATGGTCAATAATGCGGAATTAAAACTT